>JBBPPH010000016.1:0-39619 GCA_038091885.1 Leccinum laetum | reverse complement strand
GCAGAGGCCATTCAACTCGTTCATTATCTGTACCCACTGGCACCCCGCCACCCGTTCCTTGGGTGACACGGAGTACTGTTGGCGAGGTTTAAAAATTAGCACGCTGGTTAAAACATCATTTAATTGTATAGATAGTACTTTTATTTATACTATGGCCTCTCTTTTCGTGTGCGTGCTCGGTGCAGAGAGTGAGCTGTTTTGGACGTCTCACCCGATGGGAAGAAAATTGCGACGGGATCGAATGACGAGAGTCACGAGACGCTCAGTGTCTGGTCGTTTCCCACGGGGGAGCGACTGCTGGCTTTGGAACACGACGACGACTTCGCCTCGGTCAAATTCTCTCCGAACGGCGAATTCATCGCAACTGCCACGTGTAGGTCTGTTCGGATCTACGACAGTCTCGATGGCACCCTCCTCGCAGACTTTTCAATCACAACCTCCTCGCTATTGAACAGATCCCTCGCCTGGACGGGCGATGGAAAGCGACTCTTTGCCGTATCTTTTGATGGCGAAATCCACTGCCTCGACATGTCATCCAGGACGAAGCTCTCACAATGGTCCACTCACTACAGATACCCAACGTGCATCACACTAGCATGCGACGACACATGCGTAGTTGTCTCTGTCGGTCAATCGGTCTCATTTTGGGACACTACAACACATCGGCAAATTGGCCTTGTCATTGACTATTCTCATGATGTCTTGTGCATGGCCATCTCGGCAAACCACGACATGATAGTTGCGGGTGAGAGGGCAATCACGCTCCGCAATCTGCATGGTGTCCTGCCACCATCATACCTCAAGCACGTGAGTATATGCATCTTGAAACAATGTCGTTATTTGAGTCCACAATCCTGACATTCAATGTAAACCAGAAACAACTTGCGGAATTCCAGTCGGACAGCAATGCTGATTCACCGGAGGTACGAGTTCATTCCCATTGCTGTTTGAAACATAGCTTCATAGTACACAGGTTGAGCTTCCGCCCACAATACTTACGGAGAACAATCAGTTCGACTATGACGAGGTCCGTGATCAATCTATTCCAACTTTGCTGCCGTGTTGACGTGGCGGGAGGCTCCCTCTCCATTGTCGTCTGTTCGTCACGAGGACCAGGTGCCACCACTGCGCTCATCCCACTCCACATTGCAGACAAACAATGTTGTTCTTGATCAACCGATCAATGTTGCGACCCAAGCTCCTGATTTCCACCCACCACCACCATACACTGCATACATTTCTGGAATGGTTCCTGATCTTGATGTGAGCAATTGAGAGTCATCACTCTCCTCTCACTTATATTTCCAACTTGAAAAGCCACCCAGGCCAGCTCCTACGAGCATCACTGCCTTAGAATATGATTTAGATCTCACGCTCCCTCTATCGCATTCAGATCCACGTGATCGAGTTTTGTCGGAAACATCATCCATATTCGACGACACGGGTCTGCGGTCCATCCTGTCAAACAGCTCCCTTGCGCATGAGGAACGTCAGCGCATATTTGAAAACTGGCATCATAAATTGGTATTGGTGTTTGAATGTTTGTGACCTACGCATCATCACCAAATTTCTCGTAGGTTAATCTCGGGACTTCGCACGGGTTTCGCTTGCCCTATGACCTCGCCCCATCAAGTTTTTCTCGAGGTGAACAGAACCCTTCAAGTACTAGACTGGAATCCCGAGCCAATTCCAGTTCGAACTTGGTGTTAGTATCCGTTCTCTGATCGGATTTATGCCTCTTCCATTGAGATCGGATATGCGAGAGATTTGACTATATATCTGACATCATCTCCTACAGGCCAATGTCCCAGACAGAACCCTCGACATCTGTGTTCAGGTGCACATCAAGCAAGGACTCCAGAAAGACGCGCAAGATCGATCGAATCAAGGAAAAACTCACCGAAATGCTCCGTGAGTCTTATCGTCGCATGAAAGATACATTGAAAATGTTGACCCCCAACACGTGCAGGTGAAATCGGTTTCAAGTTACCGAATGATCGCCTACCATGGTCCACACTAGAGGCAAAGCTCAAAAGGGCAGGATACATGATTGCTAATTGGCCGCAAGGAGTCGTTTGTGAGAAGGACAAGGGAGTATATAGCCTCGATGCAGAAGAGGCGGACAAGCTTTATCATGCGCTCTTCTTGGCCAAGGATGAACAGCAGCTTCAACTCGTTCGTCGCGGTATGGGTAAGTAACATGGCATTACGTTGAAATGCACCTAATCACACTCGCAGAATCTGTAGACGACGACAATGCTGCCGTTCCGTTGCCCACCGCCGCATCTGACCGTTCCTGCATGGTAACCGCAGGAAAGCAGGCGAGGTTCAGGGTGATGACTGCGGAAGGATATGGACAGCAGTCTCAGAAGAAACGGCGTTTTGACTAGAAATGGTTTTGTACGATAAGAGATCAGATTCTGTGATAAGATGTATTCAATTGCTAGAATTTCGGATGTCGAACACGATCCTCCATCAGTATTTAGGACACCCCGGCAGGTGTAGCATGGCGCATCACTGCATTGATTGGAGTAACATCCCTCTAATAATGCCGTGCTGCCCGAGTTCGTGCAGCAGCAGCGTTCTGCACTTTACGGCCCATGGGTTTTATGACAAACGTATGCATTATTCGTCTATACTATGTCGAGGGTACGCAGTTGACATTATGGACGGTAAGCCCGTTTTCCATTCTAGATGTGGAAGCGCACTCGTCGTTTTCCATTCTCCGGTATCTCTGCGAAATGCGGCAAGGCGGGCATCGTCAATCTGTTTAGTTGCAACGAATCTTGTGCGTCGTCTCATCGCGTCATATTCGGCCCAGCCTGTGCGTTTCCTGGAGGGCGATTAAATGCCGTCGAACAGCGATCGGTTGCGGACGAGGAGGGGGTTGATGGGGACAAAGTCGACATTCATATGCATAGGTATCGCGGCCTGGATCTCAAATTCGCGCAGAACGTGTCAAGGCCATGGGCTCATGGTTTACTCACTATCCCGCTCATTTCTTCGATAGTTCCTATCTCCGGTACATCGGCTAGGTCCTCTTAGAGTCTAGTAGCCCCGTCCGTCTCGAAGCAGTAGGAGCACTGTCGGTTGTTTACACCAAATCCGAGTACGTGAGCTCACTCACTCACTTTACCGAAGAGATGGCCGGTGGTGATACCGAATTGAGTGTACGGACCGCCGTCATAGGCGTTCTCAGCGCCATCGACGGGAACGCACTCCTCGAAGACGAGGAACGCGAGCGCGCGTAGCTCCTCCTCTTTGATGCCGAAGTGGGTGGCAGAAAGGCCGTGTCTGGTTTCGTCGCCGGCGTCTGGCAAGAAGCGACCGACGAGCGCGTCTCGGCCATGCTGGGCCGAAACAAGGGGAAAAGGTCAAGGCGAGGGCAGGTGTCAAAGCTTTGGCGATGTTACTCGTCAAGTGGGGAAAGGCACTCGACCGGCTATCAGAGGCTGCCGAGGAGGAAAGCGAGGTGGGCGTGGCTGATGGTGCACCAGGTCGCCGCATATACCTCCCGCCGTCGAGTGGGGTCGACTCGAGAGGACAGATCGTGCTTGCTGTCGAAGCGCTATGGGACGATGTCGAGGCCGTCTGCGATTTGGAGTCCATTTTTAATGTCCTTCTCCTCGACCACTCTGCGGGAAGGGACGAAGACATGGATGGTCCTGATTCACTGGTGAAGACTGCGAGAACCACGGTTGATCCTGCGTGTCGTTTGTCGGAGGTGGAGGAAACCGCGCTGCTCAAGGTGTTTGTGGTGTTGTTGCGTCGCACTAAGCTGACGTCAACGACCGAGAAGAAAGTGCGTACATGCCCGGGCTGACGGCACTTGTATCATGTTCTCGTCATAGGGTAACGAAGAGACGATCATGTTGGATCTGACGCGTGCTCTGATCAAGGGCCTGCCTAGGCTGTTCATCAAGTACCAAACGGACGAAAACCGCATATCGCAAGTGCTTCTCATCCCTCCACTGATGAACCTCGACCTCTAACTGGAGATGTGAATGATAAACGTGCGTCCTCGTGTACCATTTTTAAATGAATAACATGACGACGTTGTCGTAGGGGTATGAGAGTCTCCGGGACGACGTACTAAAGCAGTTTCTCGACCACTCCTCGTCGTCCGTGCTCAGCAAGGCCGTCTCTGCCGTTCGGTATTTCATGGCGGCGACGTCGCTGACTATCACACACAGTACCAATATTTTGGAGCTCCAGGACGAGTTGGCGACGCAACTGCGCGATGCGGTCGCGAGTCGTGAAGAGAGGTGGAGACTTTTTCAGAGGACGAGGTGCTCGCGCTGGGCAGTGCGGGTGCGCGGATGTGTGTTGGCTGGTTCGAGGGACACGTTTGCTTGGGTGGAAGAGTACGAGAGGGAAAAGCAGAGCAGTGCGTGGGATATTGTTTCTGCGCTCGTCGAGAGGGGTCGGTTGGGGTATAAGGAGGAGGAGCAGGTCAGTGCCGTTGTGTCTCGTCATGATATCGAAGCTGACGCCGAGCCAGATGGTCGAGCAGGGGTCACATTTGCTTGGGCTGCACGTCATTTGGAAGGCGCGGAGCTTGGCTGACGTCAAGGATACGTCAGTCGACAGCGAGTCGTTCCGACAAAAGTTGCGGGAGCAACGCGATTCGTTGGTCGAGAAGCTCGTCGATTACGTCGTCGGGCAACAGTCGAATACGGTTGAGATCGTGAAACGCGTGGTGAGTTTCTAACATTCGTTGGACGTGCGTGTCTGACCACGGGACAGGCGTTTCAAAACCTGATGAACTTGCGCATCTTGTTTTGTCCCAGCCAACCGACATCGTCACGGGGCGACTCTCTGCCGACGGAACCGCTCTCGGTGCAGCTAGGGGAGGATGTGCAGGAGCAGTGTTCGGCCTTTATACGGGCTTTAATCGAACAGTACGCGGAGGCGTTGGAGGGCAGGCCTGCCCGAGACGAGGACGAGGAAGAGGAGGAGCCGGCGCCGACTGCGACTACCAAGGGTAAAGGCAGGGGTAAGGACAAGGACAAGGGCAACAACCATCATGTCAAGACGACGAGGGCGTCGAGGCTGGAATCTGTCAAACCAGGTGTGTTGACATTTCTAATTAACAACGAGGAAACAATGAGACCCTTCGGCAGATCATCATTCTCCGAGTCGAGCGATGCTGGAGCACGAGAGTACCAGTTCATGACGATGCGGGTGCGACATTTTGGTGGCCAACTATGGGCGACTGGGCCCTTCGTTTGATCTCTGTACCAAGGCAATCATTGACGTGTTGCACGAGGAGGGGATGTATTATAATAATAAAGGGGAGTTGGTCGTCGAGGTTGTCAAGAAGGCGTTGTCGGAGGTACAGTACGTAAGTTGGTCCGCGTAAGTCCGCTATCATGGACCCTCGAGCAAGCGGCGCCCGCCCTCACTAGTATGCAACAATTCAATTTGAGATTGAATATTGATCAACCAAATGCATCGCGCATCCTCTGTGCCATGATCAAAGTCTGCGGCATCTGCAACTTTCGCTTGGTGATTCTCGCAAGGATCTTTTCAGCTCTCCCCAGCCCCGACGAACTGCACACGCTGTCCATCAGGTGGTCAACGTGAAGTTCATCTCTGTGGTGTGTTTTCCGTCTGATCGTCTGACTCGCTTTTCCAGGTGTATGTGGGACAAATTTACTCTCCTCCCGTCTCGCCAAGGCCGGAGCCAAGCATGACATCGCCCTCCAACCCCTCGCGTTCTACCGAAACGTCTCGACGAACAAGGACCTCCGGGACGCCTCCACGAAATCCGAGGAGCGCGCGCGCAAGTTTGCGAACCAAGAATCCATGCGTGAGGATCTGTACGCTGCCAAGGTAACTGCTGCCGCGAACCTGCGCAAGGCGGGCGCGTGGGACGGGTTGAGCGCTGAGCAGAAGCGGCTCGTGGATAAGATGTTGCTCGATGGGAAGAGGGCGGGGTTGGCGCTTAAGGGAAGGAGGATAAGGAGAGGCTCAAGAGGCTCAAGGACGAGCTCTCGGATGCATGTTTGAAATTCACGGTAGGTTGATCGGATTCCGGGGTGGGTGTGTCTATGCGAATGCTGAATTGCGCGCGATAGCAAAACTTTAACGAGGAGAACGTACGTTACTTGAATGACCGTGCGTGCGTGGTCGGTCTGATTCCTTCATTTATAGGGCCGCATCACGTTCACGCGCGAAGAATTGGATGGCGTTCCAGAGGACGTGATCTCTGGGTACACAGAAAACACAGAAGGTGACGAGGTATTATACGAAGTCACGTTCAGGACGCCCGACATCTTTCCTCTCGTAAGTTTTCTTTCATCGCCGACGCGTACTTTCTATCGACATTGCATATGTACATGGCTCAAATACGCCAACAATCCGAAAACCCGCAAAGCCGCTCAGCAAGCCTATGACGATAGATTGGCCAACAACGTCGGGTATCTCGACACTGCTCTTCGCCTACGCAGCAGATTGCAAAGATCTTGCAATACGATTCCTGGGCGGATTATATCACGGAGGTGAAGATGGTCAAGAGTGCTGCCAATGCGAGAAAGGTCTGTCCCCAGTCATGGCTTTTGTCTGTACCCTTTGACGCGTGTCTAGTTCTTGGACGAACTCAAGAGTCATCGCGACCCGCTTGGCATTCAAGAACGTGCTGCCCTTCTCGAGCTCAAGAAAGAGGAGCATATCAAGCGAGGTTTACCGATCGACGACAACTTTTATCTATGGGACTACAGGTATGGTACTAATTGGGTATGTTCCTTCGTCTGATTGCAACCCAACTAGATATTACGATCGCCTCTATATCGAACGTTTCCTGAACCTCGATGACGCGCTCGTCAAGGAATACTTCCCAGTGTCTGTTGTCGTCCCTGCAATCCTCGATATATACCAGAACCTACTCGGAGTCCAATTCGTCGAGGTCAAGGGTGATGCACGGGATGTCTGGCACCCCGGTGAGTTGTTTGCAGTATCCTCTGTGAGCCTGCTTTCTGACATCCATGCAGAGGTCCAACAGTTTGCAGTTTGGGAAAAAGGAGCCAAGGATGAATCGGGTTTCGTTGGGCACTGTTACCTTGATTTGTTCCCTCGTGGTAGGCATCGTAACACACATCCCTCGACGCGCGCTCACATTCAAACATCGACATTTCATTTCTAGATGGAAAATACTCACACGCTGCCGTGTGGGGTCTCTTGCCAGGCTACGAGCTCGCCAACGGGAAGCGACACTACCCGCTGACGGCCATGGTAGCGAACTTGGCTAAGCCGACGCCAGATCGACCAGCGCTGATGCGGCATGACGACGTCACGACATTCTTCCACGAGATGGGACACGTATTCCACGGATTGCTGAGTCGGACGAGGTATGCTCGATTCCACGGGACGGCGGTCGCGCGGGATTTCGTGGAGGCGCCGTCGCAGATGCTTGAGAATTGGTTAGTTGGGGCGTTCGGATTACCGAGTGCGGCTGACATTTTGTCATAGGTGCTGGGAGCCTGAAGTGTTGAAAAAGATGTCGAGTCATTACCAGACGCAAGAGCCTCTGCCGGACGATCTGATCACGAAGATTATCGATAGGTCAGTTGATTCGAGTTTTCGTCTGAACGTCCCCCTGACCTAGACTTACAGTCGTTACGTCAACGTCGGGTTGTTCTACCTCCGTCAACTATTCTTTGCCAATTTCGATCTCAAGGTGCATGACAATAGCCTGCCAGATGAGAACACGGACTACACTAAGCTCTGGAATGATCTGAGACAACAAATCTCACTCGTCCAGGGGGCCGAGTACAAGCCTGGGGCAGGGCACGTTTGGGCATATCGTTGGTGGATACGATGCTGGGTACTATGGGTGAGTTCTCGTGTTTCGTTCTCCTCTCCTCTCTTCTGACGGTTTCCCCCCTCTCTACCACCTTCTTTTGACTATGTCTTGTGTAGGTACACGTACTCGCTCGTGTTCGCACAGGACATGTACGAGACGGTGTTCAAGAAGGCGCCGCTGGATCCCGAGCTCGGCAAGTTGTACCGCGACAAGATCTTGTTCGTGGGCGGGAGCCGGGACGATATGGATTCGCTCAAGGTACGTCGGGGGTGTCGTGGACGGATGCGGATCTCGTGTTGACGACAGGTATGTAGGACTTTTTAGGGCGGGAGCCGAACCCGAAGGCGTTTATCGAGGAGATCGAGAATGATAGGAAGCGGCGGGCTGGTGTGAAGTTGTGAGAAGGAAAAAGTCTGGTAGTACTCAAGACGGGGTGGGTTGTGTAACGATCTAGTAACGTGGATGTCGTGGGGACTTTGCCTTTCAGGGGGGCTACACGTGAGTGAAGGCATGCAGTGCGAAGTACACAGCCTAGTATTTGTCAATGATACGCAGTAGCTTGCAGGTTCACGTTCATCCTTCTTTCCATCGCTCAGTGCTCAGTGCTAATCGCTAGCAGCCCAGTATACCTGCCAAGAGCCGTTTGAATAGAACAGGAACGGTGAGCGCGTCGACAAGACATTAGATTGACAACATTGACTGGAGCTACTATTTTGAAGGCTAGTCCGACGTTCCTGTAGTCATACCGGAGCAATGTCTATCGAAGGTGATGAAAACGAGGTCATTTGAAAGCGGAATATTGATGGTGACGCAGAAACAAACGACCACACCGCCAGACTCCCGATCGAACTCGATAATTCTGATTATGTGTTTTCGGTTGCATTTCTCCCGGGCGGGATGGAAGTCCTAAGCGGGGGCATCCGTTTCGTTAAACGACAAAGGCGAAATGGCGAACGCCTCTTGGGGTGGGAAGGGACGATTCGACGATGGCGAGTCAAAGATGGCTTGGAGGTAGGGAAGCCAATGGATGCTGGAAGCGAGGTGTACGATCTTGTCGTGTCGCGAGACGGCAAGTGGATTGTGGCTGGGACGATCGATGGTCAAGTTGTGGTGTGGAATTCCACGACCTTCGAAAAGGTCAACGAGTTCGAAGTACACGATGAGGCGGTGAATGCGATGGACATCTCACCCGATGGGACAAAAATCGGGACTGGATCGGATGACTACACGCTCTGTGTCTGGTCGTTTCCCACGGGCGAACGACTGCTCGGGCCTTTGGAACACGACTTTTTCGTGTCCTCTGTCAAATTCTCTCCAGACGGCAAATTCATCGCAACTGCCACGTCGTTGCGCGAGTCCGTCCGGATCTACGATAGTCTCGATGGCACCCTGTTCGCGGAATTTCCAATCAAAGTCGGCAACACGGACTCCAATGGATCTCTGGCCTGGACGGGCGATGGAAAGCGACTCTTTGCCGTATCTTGTGACAGCGAAATCCACTGTATTGATGTGTCCTCCAGGACGACGCTCTCGCAATGGTCTATTCACAGCAACATCAAGCCAATGAGGCCATACTGCATCACACTAGCATGCGACGACACATGCATAGCAGTCTCTGCCGCCGGTTCATCTGTCTCATTCTGGGACACTACAACACATCAGCAAATTGGCGTTGTCATTGACCATTATCATGATGTCATGTGCATGGCCATCTCGGCAAACTACGACATGATAGTTGCGGGTGAGATGGGAATCACGCTCCGCAATCTGCATGGTGTCCTGCCACCATCATACCTCAAGCGCGTGAGTATATGCATCTTGAAACAATGTCGTTATTTGAGTCCACAATCCTGACATTCAATGTAAACCAGAAACAACTTGTGGAATTCCAGTCGGACAGCGATGTCGACTCACTGGAGGTACGAGTTCATTCCTATTGTTGTTTGAAACATAGCTTCATAGTACACAGGTTGAGCTTCCGCCCACAACACTTACGGAGAACAATCAGTTCGACTATGACGAGGTCCGTGATCAATCTATTCTGACTTTGCTGCCATGTTGACGCTGCGGAAGACTCCCTCTCCGGTGTTTTCTGTTCATCATGAGGACCAGGTGCCACCACTGCACTCATCCCACTCCACATTGCAGACAAACAATGCTGTTCTTGATCAACGGATCAATGTTGTGACCGAAGCTCCTGATTTCCACCCACCACCACCCTACACTGCATATATTTCTGGAATGGTTCCTGATCTTGATGTGAGCAATTGCGAGTCATCACTCTCCTCTCACTTATACTTCCAAAAGCTACCCAGGCCAGCCCTCACAAGCATCACTGCATTGGAACATGATCTCGGTCTCATGCTCTCTCGATCACATTCAGATCCACATGATCGAGTTTTGTCGGAAACATCATCCATATTCGACGACACGAGTCTGCGATCCATCCTGTCAAACAGCTCCCTTGCGCATGAGGAACGGCAGCGCATATTTGAAAACTGGCATCATAAATTGGTATTAGTGTTTGAATGTTTGTTACCTGCGCATCATCACCAGATTTCTCGTAGGTTGATCTCGGGACTTCGCATGGGTTTCGCTTGCCCTGTGCCCTCGCCCCATCAAGTTTTTCTCGAGGTGAATAGAACCCTTCAAGTACTAGTTTGGAACCCCCAGCCCATGCCAGTTCGAACTTGGTGTTAGTGCCCGTTCTTTGATCGGCTTATCGGCTTTATCCCCCTTCCATTGCGATGGGATAGGCGAGAGATTTGAGTATATATCTGACATCATCTCCTATAGGCCAATGTCCCAGACAGAACCCTCGACATCCGTGTTCAGGTGCGCCTCGAGCAAGGACTCCAGAAAGACACGCAAGATCGATCGAATCAAGGAAAAACTCACCGAAATGCTCCGTGAGTCTTATCGTCGCATGAAAGATACATTAAAAGGTTGACTGCCACACGTGCAGGTGAAATCGGTTTCGGGGTACCGAATGATCGCCTACCGTGGTCCACACTGGAGGAAAAGCTCAGAAGGGCAGGATATCAGATTGCTAATTGGCCGCAAGGAGTCGTTTGTGAGAAGGACAAGGGAGTATATAGCCTCGATGCAGAAGGGGCGGACAAGCTTTATCATGCGCTCTTCTTGGCCAAGGATGAACAGCAGCTTCAACTCGTTCGTCGCGGTGTGGGTAAGTAATATGGCATCGCGTTGAAATACACCTAATCACACTCGCATAATCTGTAGACGACGCCAATGCTGCCATTCCGTTGCGTACCGCCGCATCTGACCGTTCTTGCATGGTAACCGCGGGAAAGCAGGAGAGGTTCAAGGTGATGACTCCGGAAGAATACGGACAGAAGTCTCAGAAGAAACGGCGTTATCAGTAGAAATGGTTTTGTACGACAAGAGATTAGATTCTGTGACGTCGTAGATGTATTCAATTTCCAGAACTTCGGATGGCAAACACGATCCTCCTTCAGTATTTAGGACACCCTGGCGGGTCATCACCACATTGATTGGAGTAATATCCCTCCAACAATTCCGTGCTGCCTGAGTTCGTGCAGCAGCAACCTTCTACACTTTGCAGACCATGGTTTTTATGACAAACGTACTATGCATTATTCGTCTATAATACGTCGATGGTACGCAGTTGATATGATGGACGGCAAGCCCGCTTTCCATTCTGGATCTGGAGGCGCACTCATCGTTTTCCATGCTCCGGTACCTCTGTGAATGCGGCAAGACGGGCATCGCCAATCTGTTTAGTTGCAGCGAATCTTGTACGTCGTCTCATCGTGTCATATTCGGCCCAGCTTGTGCGTTTCCTGGGAGGCGATTGAATGCCGTCGAACAGCGATCGGTTGCGGATGAGGAGGCTGATGGGGACAAAGTCGACATTCACATGCATAGGTATCGCGACCTGGATCCCAACATTCGCGCAGAATGCGTCAAGGTCATGGGCTCATGGTTCACTCACTATCCGTCTCATTTCCTCGATAGTTCCTATCTCCGGTACGTCGGCTGGGCCCTCTCAGATTCTAGCACCCTCGTCCGTCTCGAAGCGGTACAAACACTGTGGGTTGTATACGCCCAATCCGAGTACGTGAGCTCACTCACTCACTTTACCGAACGCTTCAAACCCCGGTTACTCGAAGTGGCCGGTGGTGATACCGGATTGAGTGTACGCATCGCTGTCATAGGCGTTCTCAGCGCCATCGACGGGAACGCATTCCTCGAAGACGAGGAACGCGAACGCATGTGCTTCCTCCTCTTCGATTCCGAAGCGCGTGTCAGAAAGGCCGTGTCTGGTTTCGTCGCCAGCGTCTTGCAAGAAGCGACCGACGGGCGCGTCTCGGCCATGCCGGGCCGAAACAAGGGAGAAAAGGTCAAGGCGAGGGCAGGCGCCAAAGCTTTGGCGATGTTGCACGTCAAGTGGGGCAAGGCAGTGTCATTTTTGAATGAATGACGACGTTGTTGTACGCGTATGCAAGTCTCTGGGACGACGTACTAAAACAGTTTCTTACCCACTCCTTGCCGTCCGTGCTCATTAAGGCGGTCTCTGCCGTTCGCTATTTCACGGCGGCGACGTCACCGACGAACACGAACAGCACCAAAAATTTGGAGCCCGAGGACGAGCTGGCGACGCAGCTGCGCGATGCGGTTGCTAGTCGTGAAGAGATCAAGGTGGCGACGTTTTCAGGGGACGAGGTGCTCGCGCTCAGCGATACGTGTGCGCGGGTATGTGTGTTGGCAGGTTCGAGGGACATGTGTGCTTGAAAGGAAGAGGACGAGGGGAAGCAGTGCGTGGAAATTGTTTCTGCGCTCGTCGAGAGGGTCGGTTGGGGTATAAGCCTAGGAAGAGGAGCGGGTGAGTACCGTTGTGTCTCGTCATTGTATCGAAGCTGACGCCGAGCTAGATGGTCGAGCAGGAGTTATATTTGCTTGGGCTGCACGTCATCTGGAAGTCGTTCTGACAAAAGCTGCGGGAACGTGATTCGTTGGTCGAGAAGCTCGTCGATTACGTCGTCGGGCAACAGTCGAATGCGGTCGAAGTCGTGAAAAACGTGGTGAGTTTCCAACATTGGTTCGACGTGCGTGTCTGACCATGGGTCAGGCGTTCCAAAACCTGATGAACTTACACATTGTTATTCTGTCCGAGCCAAGCGACTTCGACACAGGGCGACTCTCTGCCGACGGAACCGCTCTCGGTGTAGCTATGGGAGGATGTGCAGGAGCGGTGTTCGACATTTATACAGGCTTTGATCGAACAGTACGCGGAGGCGTTTGAGGAGGGTAAGCCTGCCCGAGACGAGGACGAGGAAGAAGAAGAGGAGCCGGCGCCCACTGCGACTGCCAAGGGTAAAGGCAGAGGTAAAGGCAAGGGTAAGGGCAAAGGCAACACCCATCATGTCAAGACGACGAGGGCGAGGCCGGAATCTGTCGGACCAGGTGTGTTGACATTTCTAACTAATCATGAGGAAATAACGAGACCCTTCGACAGATCATCATCAATCACCGAGTCGAGCGATGCTGGAGCAAGAGTTCATGGTAACGGTGTCGACTTTTTTGCGTGCAATCCGTGCGGGTGCTGTGCACATCAACCACAGCGACAAATTGCTGGCCAACTATGGGCGACTTGGCCCTGCGTTTCATCTGTGTACGAAGGTGATCATTGACGTGTTGCGCGAGGAGGGGATGTACAACGATCATGGGGAGTTGGTCGTCGATGTTGTTGATCAAGAAGGCGTTGTTGGGGGTACAGTACGTAAGTTGGTCCGCGTCAGTGTCCACAATCACTATCGCTACGGGCAAGTGGCTAGTACGCAACAATTCGAGCTTGATTAACACAATGCCTCGCAGGCATTCGTAAGGCCGATATCCTAAACCGAACATCCTCTGCGCGATGAAGTCTGCGGCTTTCGCTTGGTCTCACAAGGATCTTTCCAGCTCTCCCCAGCCCCGACGAACTGCACACGCTGTCCATCAGGTGGTCAACGTGAAGTTAATCTCTGTGGTGTTTTCCGTCTGATTATCTGACTCGCTTTTCCAGGTGTACATCGGACATCTTTACTCTCCTCCCGTCTCGCCAACGCCGAAGCCGAGGATGATATCGCCCTCCAACCCCTCGCGGTCTACCAAAACTTCTCGACGAACAAGGACCTCCGGGACGCATCCAGGAAACCCGAGGAGCGCGCGCGCAAGTTTGCGAACCAAGAATCCATGCGGGACGATCTTTACGCTGCCAAGGTAACTGCTGCCGCGAACCTGCGCAAGACGGGCGCGTGGGACGGGTTGAGCGCCGAGCAGAAATGGCTCGTGGATAACAAGTTGCTCGACGGGAAGTGGGCGGGGTTGGCGATCAAGGGGAAGGAGGATAAGGAGACGCTCGAGCGGCTCAAGGACGAGCTTTCGGATGCGTGTTTGAAATCCACGGTAGGTTGATTGGATCGGGTGTGTGTGTCTATGCGAGTGCTAAATCGTGTGCGATAGCAAAACTTTAACGAGGAGAACGTACGTTACTTGAATAACTGTGCGTGCGTGGTCGGTCTGATTCCTCTATTTATAGGGCCGCATCACGTTCACGCGCGAAGAATTGGATGGCGTTCCAGAGGACGTGATCTCTGGGTACACAGAAAACGCAGAAGGTGATGAGGTGTTATACGAAGTCACGTTCAGGACGCCCGACATCTTTCCTCTCGTAAGTTTTTTTTCATCGCCGACGCGTGCTCTCTATTCACAGTGCATACATAGCTCAAATACGCCAACAATCCGAAAACGCGCAAAGCCGCTCAGCAGGCCTATGACGATAGATTAGCCAACAACGTCGGGTACCTCGACACTGCTCTCCGCCAACGCAGGCAGATTGCAAAGATCTTGCAATACGATTCCTGGGCGGATTATATCACGGAGGTAAAGATGGTCAAAAGTGCTGCCAATGCGAGAAAGGTCTGTTGCGAGTCATGGCTTTTGTTCATCCCCTTGACGCGTGTCTAGTTCTTGGACGAACTCAAGAGCCATCTCGACCCACTTGGCATTCAAGACCGTACTACGCTCCTCGAGCTCAAGAAAGAGGAGCATATCAAGCGAGGTTTACCGATCGACGACAACTTTTATTTATGGGACTACAGGTATGTTAATTGGATGTGTTCCTCTATCCTCGTCTGATCGTAACCCAACTAGATATTACGATCGCCTCTATATCGAACGTTTCCTGAACCTCGATGATGCGCTCGTCAAGGAGTACTTCCCAGTGTCTGTGGTCGTCCCTGCAATCCTCGATATATACCAGAACCTACTCGGAGTCCAATTTGTCGAGGTCAAGGGTGATGCACGGGATGTTTGGCACCCCGGTGAGTTGTTTGCAGTATCCTCTGCGAGCCTGCTTTCTGACGTCCATGCAGAGGTCCAACAGTTTGCAGTTTGGGAAAAAGGAGCCAAGGATGAATCGGGTTTCGTTGGTCACTGTTACCTCGACTTGTTCCCTCGTGGTAGGCGTCGTGACGAAGACCGTCCTTGAACGCGTGCTCATGTTCGAATATCTGTAGATGGCAAATACTCGCACGCCGCCGTGTGGGGTCTCTTGCCAGGCTACGAGCTCGCCAACGGGAAGCGACACTACCCGCTGACGGCCATGGTGGCGAACTTGGCTAAGCCGACGCCAGATCGACCAGCGCTCATGCGGCACGACGACGTCACGACGTTCTTCCACGAGATGGGACACGTATTCCACGGATTGCTGAGTCGGACGAGGTATGCTCGATTCCACAGGACCACGGTCGCGAGGGATTTCGTGGAGGCGCCGTCTCAGATGCTCGAGAATTGGTTAGTTGTTGTATTCGGATCACTGAGCATGGTTAACATTTTGCCTTAGGTGCTGGGAGCCCGAAGTGTTGAAAAAGATGTCGAGTCATTACAAGACGCAAGAGCCTCTGTCGGACGATCTGATCACGAAGATTATCGATAGGTCAGTTGATTCGAGTTTTCGTCTGAACGTCCCCCTGACCTAGACTCACAGTCGCTACGTCAACGTCGGGCTGTTCTACCTCCGTCAACTGTTCTTTGCCAATTTCGATCTTAAAGTGCACGACAATAGCCTGCCAGACGAGAACACGGACTACACTAAGCTCTGGAATGATCTGAGACAGCAAATCTCACTCGTCCAGGGGGCCGAGTACAAGCCTGGGCAGGGTACGTTTGGGCATATCGTTGGTGGATACGATGCTGGGTACTATGGGTGAGTTCTCGTGTTTCGTTCTCCTCTCCTCTCTTCTGACGGTTTTCCCCCTCTACCTCCTTTTTTGACCACGTCTCATGTAGGTACACGTGATCGCTCGTGTTCGCGCAGGACATGTACGAGACAGTGTTCAAGAAGGCGCCGCTGGATCCCTAGCGTGGCAAGTTGTACCGCGACAAGATTTTGCTCGTGGGCGGGGGCCGGGACGATATAGATTCACTCAAGGTACGTCGGGGGTGTCGTGGGCGAACGTGGGTTAACGACAGAGATGTAGGACTTTTTAGGGCGGGAGCCGAACCCGAAGGCGTTTATCGAGGAGATCGAGAATGATAGGAAGCGGCGGGCTGGCGTGAAGTTGTGAGATGAACAAAGGTCTGGTAGTACTCAAGACGGGGTGGGTTGTGTAGTGATCTGGTAACGTGGATGTCGTGGGGGACTTTGCCTTTCGGGGGGGCTACACGTGAGTGAAGGCATGCAGTGCGAAGCACACAGCCTAGTATTTGTCAATGACACGCAGTAGCTTGCAGGTTCACGTTCATCCTTCTTTCCATCGCTCAGTACTCAGTACTCAGTGCTCAGTGCTGATCGCTAGCAGCCCAGTATACTTGCCAAGAGCTGTTTGAATAGTAGAAGAACAGGAACGGTGAGCGCGTCGACAAGACATTGAATTGACAACATTGACGGGAGCTACTATTTTGAAGGCTAGTTCGACGTTCCTGTAGTCATACCGGAGCAATGTCTATCGAAGGTGATGAGAACCAGGTCATTTGAAAGCGGAATATTGATGCCACTGGTGACGCAGAAACAAACGACCGCACTGGCACACTCTCGATCCAACTCGATAATTCTGATGACGTGTATTCGGTTGCATTTCTCCCGGGCGGGATGGAGGTCCTAAGCGGGGGCAGTCGTGACGTTTCATTGGAATGGCGAAATGGCGCATCCGTCTTTGTGATAGAAGGGTCGATTCGACGATGGCAAGTCAAAGATGGCATGGAGGTAGGAATGTTAACGGACGCTGGAGGCATCGTGTTCAATCTTGTCGTGTCGCGAGACGGCAAGTGGATTGTGGGTGGGACGGGGAGCGGTCAAGTTTTGGTGTGGAATTCAACGACCTTCGAAAGGTCAACGAGTTCGAAGTACACGACAAGGAGGTGGGTACGGTTGACATTTCTGTGGATGGGACGAAGATCGCGACTGGATCGGATGACAAGACGGTCAGTGTCTGGTCGTGTCCCACGGGCAAACGACTGCTCGGGCCTTTGGAACACGACGGCTGGGTGGCCTCTGTCAAATTCTCTCCAGACGGCAAATTCATCGCAACTGCCACACATGATCGCAAATCTGTCCGGATCTACGACAGTCTCGATGGTACCCTGTTCGCGGAATTTCCAATCAAAGTCGGCAACCTGGAACTCGATGCCAGTGGATCTCTGGCCTGGACGGGCGATGGAAAGCAACTTTTTGTCGCGTCTTGTGATGGCAATGTCCACTGTTTGGACGTGTCCTCCAGGACGATGCTCTCACAATGGTCTGTTTTTCGCCGCAACAACTGCATCATACTAGCATGTAATGACACATGCATAGTTGTCTCTTCCAGTTCATCGGTCTCGTTCTGGGACACTATAACACATCAGCAAATCGGCCTTGTCATTGACCATCCTCATCATGTCAGGTGCATGGCCATCTCGGAAAACTACGACATGATATTTGCGGGTGAGACGGGAATCACGCTCCGCAATCTGCATGGTGTCCTGCCACCATCATACCTCAAGCGCGTGAGTATATGCATCTTGAAACAATGTCGTTATTTGAGTTCACAATCCTGACATTCAATGTAAACCAGAAACAACTTGTGGAATTCCAGTCGGACAGCAATGTCGACTCACTGGAGGTACAAGTTCATTCCTATTCCTGGTTGAAACATAGCTTCATACGGCACAGGTCGAGCTCCGACCCAGAACGCTCACGGAGAACAATCAGTTCTACTATGACGAGGTCCGTGATCAATCTATTCTGACTTTGCTGCCATGTTGACGCTGCGGAAGACTCCCTCTCCGGTGTTTTCTGTTCGTCATGAGGACCAGGTGCCACCACTGCACTCATCCCACTCCACATTGCAGACTCCTGATCTTGATGTGAGCAATTGCGAGTCATCACTCTCCTCTCACTTATACTTCCAACTTGAAAAGCCACCCAGCCCAGCCCCTACAAGCATCACTGATTTAGATATCACGCTCCCTCTATCACATTCATATCCACATGATCGAGTTTTGTCGGACACATCATCCATATTCGACGACACGGGTCTGCGGTCCATCCTGTCAAACAGCTCCCTTGCGCACGATGAACGTCAGCGCATATTTGAAAACTGGCATCATAAATTGGTATTAGTATTTGAATGTTTGTTGACTGCGCATGATCATCAAATTTCTCGTAGGTTGATCTTGGGACTTCGCATGGGTTTCGCTTGCCCTGTAACCTCGCCCCATCAAATTTTTCACGAGGTGAACAGAACCCTTCAAGTACTAGACTGGAATCCCGAGCCAATTCCAGTTTGAACTTGGTGTTAGTATCCGTTCTTTGATCGGCTTCATGCCTCTTCCATTGAGATGGGATATGCGAGATATTTGTACATGTCTGACATCATCTCCTACAGGCCAATGTCCCAGACAGAACCCTCGACATCTGTGTTCAGGTGCACATCAAGCAAAGACTCCAGAAAGACACGCAAGATCGATCGAATCAAGGAAAAGGTGAAATCGGTTTCAGTTTACCGAATGATCGCCTACCGTGGTCCACACTAGAGGGAAAACTCAAAAGGGCAGGATACATGATTGCCAATTGGCCGCAAGGAGTCGTTTGTGAGAAGGACAAGGGGGTATATAGCCTCGATGCAGAAGAGGCGGACAAGCTTTGTCATGCGCTCTTCTTGGCCAAGGATGAACAGCGGCTTCAACTCGTTCGTCGCGGTGTGGGTAAGTAATATGGCATCGCGTTGAAATACACCTAATCACACTCGCAGAATGTGGAGGCGACGGGAATGCTGCCATTCCGTTGCCCGCCGCCGCATCTGACCGGTCCTCCATAGTAACCGCGGGAAAGCAGGCGAGGTTCAGGGTGATGACTGCGGAAGGATACGGACAGCAGCCTCGGAAGAAACGTCGTTTTGACTAGAAATGGTTTTGTACGATAAGAGGTTAGATTGTGTGACGAGGTATATTCAATTGCTAGAATTTCGGATGCCGAACACGATCCTCCTTCAGTATTTAGGACATCCCGGCGGGTGTAGGCATGGCGCATCATTGCATTGATCGGAGTAACATCCTTCCAACAATGCCGTGCTGCCCGAGTTCGTGCAGCAGCAGCCTTCTGCACTTTGCAGACCATGGTTTTTATGACAAACATATGTATTATTCGTCTATACTACGTCAAGGGTACGCAGTTGACATTATGGATCTGGAAGCGCAAAGCACTTCTCTGTTCGTTTTCCATGCTCCGGTACCTCTGCGAATGCGGCAAGGCGGGCATTGGCGATCTGTGTAGCTGCAGATAATCTTCCACGTCCTCTCATCGCGTCATATTCGGCCCAGCTTGTGCGTTTCCTGGGGGGTCGATTGAATGCCGTCGAACAGCGATCGGTTGCGGATGAGGAGGTTGATGGGGACAAAGTCGACATTCACATGCATTGGTATCGCGACCTGGATCCTAACATTCGCGCAGAATGCGTCAAGGCCATGGGCTCATGGTTTACTCACTATCCCTCTCATTTCCTCGATAGTTCCTATCTCTGTCGGCTGGGTCCTCTCAGATTCTCCGTCCGTCTCGAAGCAGTACGAGCAATGTCGGTTGTATACGCCCAATCCGAGTACGTGAGCTCACTCACTCACTTTACCGAACGCTTCAAACCCGGTTACTCGAGATGGCCGGTGGTGATACCGAATTGAGTGTACGCACCGCCGTCATAGGCGTTCTCAGCGCCATTGGCGGGAACGCACTCCTCGAAGACGAGGAACGCGAGCGCGCGTGGCTCCTCCTCTTTGATGCCGAAGCGGGTGGCAGAAAGGCCGTGTCTGGTTTCGTTGCCAGCGTCTGGCAAGAAGCGACCGACGAGCGCGTCTCGGCCATTCCAGGCCGAAACAAGGGGGAAAAGGTCAAGGTGAGGGCAGGTTTCAAAGTCGAGGAGATCGAGAATGATAGAAAGCGGCGGGCTGGTGTGAAGTTGTGAGAAGAACAAGGGTCTGGTAGTCAGGACGGGGTGGGGTGTGTAGCGAGGTGGACGTCGTGGAAGACTTTGCCTTCCAGGGGGGCTACCTGAGGGTGCACGGAGGAATACAAGCGCCAAGTGCACAGCCTGATGGTTGCAATGAGTCGATTGCGGGTTCCTTCTTCCCACCGCTCAACGTTCAACGCTAGACGCTTGAATAGTAGAAGACCAAGTACGGTGAGCACGTCGACAAGACATTTGGTTCACGACATCAACGAGAGCAAATCTGAAGGTTAATTCGACGTTCCTCATACCGGAGCAATGTCTATCAAAGGTGATGAAAACGAGGTCAATTGAAAGCGGGATATTGATGGTGATGTAGAAACAAGCGATGATACTGGCAGACTTAGACTCGCAATCCAACTTAATGATCCTGATGATGTGTCTTCGGTTGCATTTCTCCCGGGCAGGAAGCAGTTGATGAGCGGTGGCTGGGAAGGGAAGATTCGACGATGGCGGGTCGAAGATGGCATGGAGGTAGGGAAGCCAATGGATGCTGGAAGCGAGGTGTTCGATCTTGTCGTGTCGCGAGACGGCAAGTGGATTGTGGCTGGGACGGTCGATGGTCGAGTTATGGTGTGGAATTCCACGACCTTCGAAAAGGTCAACGAGTTTGAAACACATGACGAGCCAGTGAATGCGGTGGACATTTCAGTCGATGGGAAGAAAATCGCGACTGGATCATATTGCACGCTCAATGTCTGGTCGTTTCCCACGGGGGAGCGACTGCTTGGGCCTTTGGAACGCGGCGACTACTGGGTGGCTGCGCTCAAATTCTCTCCAGACGGAAAATTCATCGCAACTGCCTACATGGATTATTGGAAATCTGTCCGGATCTACGACAGTCTCGATGGCATCCTGTTCGCGGAATTTCCAATCAGAGTCGGCAACACGCACTCCAATGGATCTCTGGCCTGGACGGGCGATGGAAAGCAACTTTTTGTCGTGTCTTGTGGTGGCAATGTCCACTGTTTTGACATGTCCTCCAGGACAGTGCTCTCACAATGGTCTGTTCTGACTGTTCACCGTAACTACATCTACTGCCCATACAGCATCACACTAGCATGTGATGACACATGCATAGTTGTCTCTTCTGGTTCATCTGTCTCATTTTGGGACACTACAACACATCAACAAATCGGACCTGTCATTGACCATCCTTATTCTGTCCGCTGCATGGCCATCTCGGAAAACTATGACATGATGGTTGCGAGTGAGATGACAATCACGCTCCGCAATCTGCATGGTGTCCTGCCACCATCATACCTCAAGTGCGTGAGTATATGCATCTTGAAACAATGTCGTTATTTGAGTCCACAATCCTGACATTCAATGTAAACCAGAAACAACTTGCGGAATTCCAGTCGGACAGCAATGCTGATTCACTGGAGGTACGAGTTCGTTCCCATTGCTTTTTGAAACCTAGCTTCATAGTGCACAGGTTGAGCTTCCGCCCACAACGCTCACGGAGAACAATCAGTTCGACTACAACGAGGTCCGTGATCAATCTATTCTGACTTTGCTGCCGTGTTGACGCTGCAGAAGACTCCCTCTCCGGTGTTTTCTGTTCATCATGAGGACCAGATGCCACCACTGCACTCATCCCACTCTACATTGCAGACAAACAATGCTGTTCTTGATCAACCGATCAATGTTGTGACCGAAGCTCCTGATTTCCACCCACCACCACCCTACACTGCATACATTTCTGGAATGATTCCTGATCTTGATGTGAGCAATTGCGAGTCATCACTCTCCTCTCACTTACACTTCAAAAGCTACCTAAGCCAGCCCCTACAAGCATCACTCCCTTGGAATATGATTTAGATCTCACGCTCCCTCTATCGCATTCACATCCACATGATCGAGTCTTGTCGGAAACATCATCCATATTCGACGACACGGGTCTGCGATCCATCCTTTCAAACAGCTCCCTTGCGCACGAGGAACGTCAGCGCATATTTGAAAACTGGCATCATAAATTGGTATTAGTATTTGAATGTTTGTTAACTGCGCATAATCATCAAATTTCTTGTAGGTTGATCTCGGGACTTCGCACGGGTTTCGCTTGCCCTGTAACCTCGCCCCATCAAGTTTTTCTCGAGGTGAACAGAGCGCGTCAAGTACTAGTTTGGAATCCCCAGCCAATTCCAGTTCGAACTTGGTGTTAGTATCCGTTCCTTGATCGGCTTTATGCCTCTTCCATTGAGATGTGATATGCGAGATATTTGTATAATGTCTGACATCATTATCCTACAGCTCAATGTCTCAGACAGAATCCTCGACATCCATGTTCAGGTGCATCTCAAGTAAAGACTCCAAAAAGACACGCAAGATCGATCGAATCAAGGAAAAATTCACCGAAATGCTCCGTGAGTCTCATCGTCGCATGAAAAATACATTGAAAAGGTTGACCGCCGACACGCGCAGGTGAGATCGGTTTCATTTTATCGAATGATCGCCTACCGTGGTCCAAACTGCAGGGAGAGCTCAAAAGGGCAGGATACCAGATTGCTAATTGGCCGCAAGGAGTCATTCGTGATAAGCACAAGGGGGTATCTGGCCTCGATGCAGAAGAGGTGGACAAGCTTTACCATGCGCTCTTCTCGGTCAAGGATGAACAGCGGCTTCGATTCGTTCGTTGCGGCGTGGGTAAGTAATCATATGGCATCACGTTGAAATACACTTATAAATTGCACTCGCAGAATCTGTAGACGACGACAATGCTGCCATTCCGTTGCCTACCGCCGCATCTGACCGTTCCTGCATGGTAACCGCGGGAAAGCAGGCGAGGTTCAGGGTGATGACTGCGGAAGGATATGGACAGCAGTCTCAAAAGAAACGGAGTTTTGACTAGAAATGGTTTTGTGCGATAAGAGATTAGATTCTGTGACGAGATGTATTCAATTTCCAGAACTTCGGATGGCAAACACGATCCTCCTTCAGTATTTAGGACACCCCGGCGGGTCATCACCGCATTGATTGGAGTAACATCCCTCCAACAACGCGTGCTGCCCGAGCTCGTGCAGGAGCCTTCTGCACTTTGCGGACCATGATCTTTATGACAAACGTGTGTATTATTCGTCCACACTACGTCGAGGCTACGCAGTTGACATGATGGGCGGCAAGTCCGCTTTCCAATCCGGATCTGGAAGCGCAAAGCACTTCCCTTATCGTTTTCCATGCTCCAGGTACAGTACCTCTGCAAATGCGGCAAGGCGGGCGTTGCCAATCTGTTTACTAGTTGCAGCGAATCTTGTGCGTCGTCTCATCGTGTCATATTCGGCCCAGCTAGCGCGTTTCCTGGGGAGCGATTGCCAAATGCCGATCGCACAAGAGAAGGCGTTTCGACTGGTAGAAATTCTTTTGTACGATAAGAGATTGCGGTGATGAGATGTAATCTTTCGCAGGCTCGTGCTAGGAATGCGTTTGAATTGCCAGAATTCCAAATCCCGACACGATCCTTCTATCTAGGACACCGTCCCGGCGAGCGTAGGCAAAGTGCATCAATGCATCGATTGGAGTAACATCCCTCCAGCACGATGTTAGTCCTCACTTGGAGAAGCGAGCACGTGTACACCGTCGTCCGCTACTAAGAACTCAAGGTAAGAATGAGGAACAGGATTCCTGTCGCATAATTTCTCGGCTGAACCGCGCCTTACTATCACTATCACTATCACTATCACTATCATGGACCCTCGAGCAAGTTGCCAGGCTACGAGTTCCACCTTGGTGACGACGACGAGGTCACGTTCTTGTCTGTGTGCGCAAACGCCTGTAACGGGCGACCAGCACGGATCGTGGAGGATGCATCAGAGCACTTCAAAGTCCTTTCATTGGGTGTGCTACTGTATAAACCTCGGGGTCTCAGGCTGGTCTGGTACACGCAGAGGAGAAAGGGGAGAAAAGGAGGGTCCACGGCCTCGAGGTGAGTTGGACACTTTTGATTTTTTATTGTTCTGCTGGGCGTGCTCGTAGCCTGAAACGAAAACTGGCCGCGGACACCTCGAGGACGAAACGAAACCGAAATGCGCGCGAACGATCGAATCGCGAGCCTGGCAACACCCAGCCGAACAGGTTAGGCAAGGAAGCCGTGCGAAACAAACCTGAAAATGCCCCGCCGTCAGACCATGATTGGATGTGTTCCTCCATCCTCGTCTAATCGTAATTCAACTAAATATTACGATCGCCTCTACATCGAACGATTCCTGAACCTCGATGATGCGCTCGTCAAGGAGTACTTCCCAGTGTCTGTCGTCGTCCCTGCAATGCTCGATATATACAAGAATCTATTCGGAGTCCAATTCGTCGAGGTCAAGGCCGGTGAGTTGTTTGCAATATGCTTTGCGAGCCTGCGTTCTGACGTCCATGCAGAGGTCCAACAGTTTTCAGTTTGGGAAAAGGGAGCCAAGAATGAATCGGGTTTCGTTGGTCACTATTACCTCGACTTCAAGTTGTTCCCTCATGGTAGGCGTCGTGACGAAGACCGTCCTTGAAAGCGCGCTGACGTTCGAAATGATTTCTAGATGAAAAATACTCGCACGCCGCCGTGTGGGGTCTCTTGCCAGGCTACGAGCTCGCCAACGGGGAGAGACACTATCCGCTGACGGCCATGGTAGCGAACTTGGCGAAGCCGACACCGGATCGACCAGCGCTGATGCGGCATGACGACGTCACGACGTTCTTCCACGAGATGGGACATATGTTCCACGGACTTCTGAATTGGACGAGGCATGCTCGATTCGACGGCACGGCGGTCGCGAGGGATTTCGTGGAGGCGTCGTCTCAGATGCTCGAGAATTGATTAGTTGGGGCGTTCGGATTACTGAGTGCGGCTAACATTTTGTCTTAGGTGCTGGGAGCCCGAAGTGTTGAAAAAATTGTCGAGTCACTACAAGACGCAAGAGCCTCTGTCGGACGACCTAATCACCAAGATTATCGACAGGTCAGTTGGTTCGTCTCGCGTGACGTGTAGCATTCTTCGACATCTTCCCTAACCTTGCTTTGCAGTCGCCACGTCAACGTCGGGTTGTTCTACCTTCGTCAACTGTTCTTTGCCAATTTCGATCTCCAAGTGCACGACAATAGCCTGCCAGAGGAGAACACGGACTACACTAAGCTCTGGAACGATCTGAGACAGCAAATCTCACTCGTCCAGTGGGGCAGGGTACGTTTGGGCATATTGTAGGTGGATACGATGCTGGGTACTATGGGTGAGTCCTTTTGTTCTCCTCTCCTGACTTTTTTCCCACTCTACCACCTTTTTTTCTTGGAGGTACACGTACTCGCTCGTGTTCGCACAGGACATGTACGAGACGGTGTTCAAGAAGGCGCCGCTGGATCCCGAGCTTGGCAGGCTGTACTGTGACAAGATTTTGCTCGTGGGCGGGAGCCGGGACGATATGGATTCGCTCAAGGTATGTCGAGGGTGTCGTGAACGGATGCGGATCTCGTATTGACGACGGGGATGTAGGACTTTTTGGGGCGGGAGCCGAACCCGAAGGCGTTTATCCAGGAGATCGAGAATGATAGGAAGCGGCGGGCTGGTGTGAAGTTGTGAGAAGAACAAAGGTTTGGTAGTACTGAGGACGGGGTGTTCTGTAGTGATCTAGTAACGTGAATGTCGTGGGGGACTTCGTGTTTCAGGGGGGCTACACGTGAGTGAAGGCATGCAGTGCGAAGTACACAGCCTAGTATTTGTCAATGATACGCAGTAGCTTGCAGGTTCACGTTCATCCTTCTTTCCATCGCTCAGTGCTCAGTGCTGATCGCTAGCAGCCCAGTATACTTGCCAAGAGCCGTTTGAATAGTAGAAGAACAGGAACGGTGAGCGCGTCGACAAGACATCTAATTGACAACATTGACGGGAGCTACTATTTTGAAGGCTAGTTCGACGTTCCTGTAGTCATACCGGAGCAATGTCTATCGAAGGTGATGAAAATCAGGTCATGTGAAAGCGGAATATTGATGCCACTGGTGACGCAGAAACAAACGACCACACAGTGGCAGACTCCCGATCGAACTCGATATTCCTGATAACGTGTATTCGGTTGCATTTCTCCCGGGTGGGATGGAGGTCCTAAGCGGGGACAACTGTGAGGTTGAACAGGCATGGCGAGATGGCATGTCCGTCACGGTGACAGAAGGGACGATTCGACGATGGCGAGTCAAAGATGGCATGGAGGTACTAGGGAAGCCAATGGATGCTGGAAGCATCGTGTTCAATCTTGTCGTGTCGCGAGACGGCAAGTGGATTGTGGCTGGGACGGTCGATGGTCAAGTTGTGGTGTGGAATTCAACGACCTTCGAAAAGGTCAACGAGTTCGAAGTACACGATGAGGCGGTGTTTGCGGTGGACATTTCTGTGGATGGGACGAAGATCGCGACTGGATCGGAAGACGAGACGGTCAGTGTCTGGTCGTGTCCCACGTGGGAGCGACTGCTCGGGCCTTTGGAACACGACTGCTGGGTGTCCTCGGTCAAATTCTCCCCGGACGGAAAATTCATCGCAACTGCCACGTGCCAGTGGTTGCGCAAGTCTGTTCGAATCTACGACAGTTTCGATGGCACCCTACTCGCAGAATTTCCAATCGAAGTCAACTCGCATTTGAACCGATCCCTCGCCTGGACGGGCGATGGAAAGCATTTATTTGCCTTGTCCGCCGATGGTAAAATTCACTGCCTCGACATGTCCTCCAGGACAATGCTCTCACAATGGTCTATTCACTGCAAATATCCAACGTGCATCACACTAGCATGCGATGATGCATGCATTGCTGTCTCTGCCAAATCATCGGTCTCATTCTGGGACACTACAACACATCAACAAATTGGACCTGTCAATGACTATCTACACGACATCTCATCTATGGCCATCTCAGCAAACTACGATATGATGGCTGCGGGTGACAAGACGATCACGCTCCGCAATCTGCATGGTATCTTGCCACCATCATACCTTAAGGATGTGAGTATATGCATTTTAAACAATGTTTGTTATCTGAGTCCACCCTGACATCCAATGTACCCAGTCGGATGGCAACGCTGACTTACTCGAGGTACCAATTCTTTCCTGTTCCTGATTGAAACATGTCATCACAAGGCACAGGTCGAGCTCCCACCCACAACGCTCGCGGTTGACGATCAGTTCAACTATGACGAGGTTCGTGATCGATTCGTTCCAAATTTTCTGCCGTGCTGACGCTGCGAAAGGCTCCCTCGCCAGGGTCGTCTGTTCGTCATGAGGACCAGGTGCCACCGCCCGTCTCATCCCACTCCACATATCAGCCTCCAGTCCACCCCATGACCTCTGCCCCAGAGATATGCTCAGAGAAGCATAAAGATAGTGCACTGCTGTCTCGATTCTTTCGGATTTTGAAAAGGTGGAAGAAGAGCACCAGAGTCCCTGAGGCTCATCGCCTGGCCGACATTCAGTCTAGGTCAGCAGAGAACGTGGATGCCTCGAAGAGAGCATTTTCGACAATGGCCAAAGCTCAAGCTATACCAGTGAGTGTTCCTCGAAAGGCTAATGGGCGTGCTTCGTCTAAACTATCATTTTAGCGAACGGTCAGAAGGGTTGCGGAACAGGTAGAGAAAAAGAAGAAGTCGAAAGCCAGACCTCGTGTAGATGACCGCGAAAGTGGCGCTAACACTGGAGGGCGTTCTCCAAATCCAGGGCCATCGAGCGACGTAGCTCTTCCGTCAGGTGTGGACGGTGACCACAGCGGTGGTACTAGCACCGGACTTCCGCAACCAGCGAGCGAGGTAGGTCGTCCATTGGCGTCGATCACATCGTACGAACATCTATCACAGGAGGTACCACAGGGAATGGATGCAGGTCGACCCTCGACTTGGAGGATCGGTTTGAGGGTGCGCGCATACCTTCTTTGAGCATGTATTACGAAACTTAGGACAAGCATCAGGAAGAACCTGGAACGGCTACCTTTTCCTTCACAGTTCCAACATGGTTGTGTTGTCGTCCATCAGGGACAGAAGAGGAATGATTCGTATATGCCGTGCAATCTCTTTATTTACCGTGGCCAGTCATTATGTGCTTGAGCTTGTATCGCATTGTAGCGTTGAGACTCGGGTCCTGCAAAGCCCGTCCGTAATTGTGACCTCCAGGAATGCCGGACAGCCGCTGCTGACGGGATGAATATGGTGACCACCACATTCCCGCGGCGACATTGACCGGTGACCATCTCTCATATCCTATCGTTTCTAAAAATACTGTCCGGAGAGATGACGAACGGAGGGTGTTTGACAAGAAATTTGTATCGAAATGTATAGTTGGCGTGCCATGAAGCTGAGGAAACAACAACATCGTGTCGATCAGCGTTCTGATTCCTTGACTGGATGTTTCTCGTGCGGCAACACGACGGGTCGACGCGAAAACAAGCGGGTGGATATATTGTCGCGCTGAGCAGGCTGCAGGGGTGCACGCGGGGACTCTGATATTCGTGGAGGGACACACGGGCGACGACGCATTCGAGGCCCAGACTCCGACGTCCCGGGGACCCTGTGGGGAGAATGTGTTGCATCGACAGGCAATGTCCGACCTGAGCCTTTGGGTAGGGCCCGCCACGAAGACTGCAAACGCGTTGCTTGGCGGTTCAAGCTGAGAAGAGCTTTCCGAGCCGTTTGAACGAGAATAGGGAGCGGTGCTTTGTATGTGGTGAGGTCGGGTGTGACGACGTACGCCCAATCTAGATGTGTATATGAGCGATCGAAAGGGTTCAAGTTGGTCAGGAAAGAAAATGACCTTGCAAGACGAGCCGCTCGTGTTCTTGTAGAGTGCGGGAGACTAGTTTGAGGGGTGGATGTGACGAGGCTGCCGGCTGGCCAGATGTTACGGCGTCGGCGTGGTGATCGACGACAAGTCGGATGGCTGCGGCTATCTTGCAGCGAAGCCTTCTACGGATCACACACGACTTGCTGGTCGCCTTTTTGGATGTGTGGAAGAGTAGACGGATGGTGGGCCTGCCGCTCTGTGCGAGTGCGGCAAGGCGAGCATCGGCGATCTGTTTAGCTTCGGCGAATTTGGTGCGTCGTCTCGTCGCGTCATATTCGGCCCAGCTTGTGCGTCTCCTGGGGGGCGATTGAATAGATCTATTGCGGACGAGGAGGGGGTTGATGGGGACAAAGTCGACGGGGTGCTGGAGGAGAGAGTTTGGAAATGCGCGCACTGAAAAGAGAGGAGAGACAAAGGAGGGCAGGGATCGGAGGGAGGTGGAGGGGTGGGAGGGTCTGGCAAAACCCAAAGCTGAGGATGAAAATGGCTCAGGATCTCAATATTACGGTCTCCATCTCCAGTGAGGAAGATTTTACAATGTGGGCGCGGGAAATCAATGCTGCAGAGGGTAGGTATCACAACTGCTCCGAGTCTTTTCTTTGGTTCTGTATGCGGTTGGAAAGACGTCGTCCATCGTTTTTCGTCTAATGATCTACAAAGTTCCTACTAGTAATCTTCCTGGCATTAGTAGCTGTGGCGTCTGCAGAATTTATCCGTCTTTTTCAAAGCCTTCTTCCCGTTTTATTTATCCGTATACTTGAGTGGTTTCTGGAATCCAAGATATCAAGTAGTATAACCGAGTTCACGTTGGTTGGAACAGACACGGGGTACACGCATCCTCTTTTGCCTCCACCACGTCGCTCGTCCGCCTTGCAGCGCACATCTTCGCGCATTTCAGCACCCACCCACCACACCCTGCCCCCATTTCCATTCTGGCTTTCTTGCAGCTCACTTCCCTGGGTCTGGAGTGTGATCCCAACTGCTAGGTACATGTTTCTGCAAGGCGTTCCCACCCACCCTCGCATAACCATCAGAGTTCCAGTTCGTGCCTCTCCCCGATACGAACCCGGTCTTGGTCGGACGTCGTTGGAAGGAGTACCACGATGCGCTGGGTCTCTGGTTGTCTGTCGGTAAGTGCTAGTCGATCCTTCACCATTGAAGCTGACGCTTGACTGGGACCCCCGCGTGCACGGTGCACATCGCATGGTTGGACAAGACTTTCCTTACAACGGCGAAATACGTCGCGACCAGTTGTTGCAAGGCAAGGTAACGGACAACAAGTATCACTTGTACGTCGATTTTCATTTCCGTTTCGTTGAATTCGTGATACGAACACTATTCCCTCCTCCCCTGCAACGACAAGCGTCCGGAATCACGCCGGAATACCCGACATCGACGAGGACGCGTTTCAGCTCGAGATACGCGGGTTGATCAAGAACCCGGTGTCGATCTCCTTGAAGGACCTCATCAATATATACCCAACCGTAGACACGACCTGTCTTACATTCCTTAGCTATAGTGAAACTTAGGGAGCAGAGAACACGCACCATTGTCGCAATGATACTCGCCGGAATTCCGTTCTTGAGGAAATCAGCATTTGTAAGGTAGACCTGCCTGAGATCATCTTCTTGGGCTGCTCTATCAAGTTATCAGCACAAGAACTACAGAAAAGGATGGAGAAACGGGGGAAAAAGAAAAGGCAAGCAAGAATTACATGAAATGCAGGAAGAAGAGGACGTACGCAAGCTGGTTCGGGAACCCGGACACCGGCATACCCATCCCCGTCGAACAGATCATTGTGGTCAGGAGAATGAGCAGGTTCGAGGGACTGCCGGGGAGGTCTTTGCCCACTTGTTGTGCAATCGGTACCAGGAGGACACTTGCTATCATGTGGCTGATAAATGTCGAAACAACCTGCAATCAAGGAGGAGAGGTCAACGTCAGTAATAGGAAGAACAAACAATGAAAGGTGGGACGGGAGAAGGAAAAACGTACGACAACTACAACGGACAGAACGAGGACGACGGTGTGCAATGCCCGCCCTTCGAGCATGCGATGAACTGGACCATCCATTGTATCCATTAACCTGCTCGACTTGACCCCGTTCCCGAGCACAATGCCGCCCATGTCCAAGAACGCGATCGTCCATGCAAACTGCTCAAAGTCATGCTAAAGTGAACCGTGGTTAGCGCTCAGTAAGACATCCTCTCCCCCACGATACCTTTTTCAAAACTCCCGTCGCAAAGAACGCAGCGATCGGAATAATGGCAATAATCCCCATATCTCCAATCGCAGGCTCTATCTGGCGCTCGACGCACCACAACACGATCGTACCCAGACACACCGCGGTCATCCACCACTGCTCCAGCGTGAATTCTTCCCTCGTAGGCCGGATTGTCCGAATCTCAATCTCTCCGTCCCCATCGGTGCACGCGCGGGCTGGTAACTCGCCAGCAGGAGCAGCCAGATCAGTACGGTTGATATTATCGACACGGGAAGCGCCACGGCGAACCAGCTTGCCCAGTCGAGTTGTGGGTCCATAAAACTGATGGCAATGAGGTTCTGGGGCGAGGAGATCGGGGAGCTTTGTCCGCCAATATTGGCGGCGAGTGCGATCCCGAGCTGTGCACGTGCCCGCAACCGTCAGAGGTGGTTCTACACGAGTAAGATGGACGCATGGCTACGAGGAGCGGGATTGCCAACATATCGTCAGATCAAGCGTCATACAATCAAAGCGACACATAAACCTCGGATGCTCACGAGTTTGTACTGTGGTCATCAGGATAGCAAAGCATTCGTTTGCTTTCGAGTCTGGGCCGTCCTTGACAAACTGGATCGTCATGAGAGCGATGAGCAAAGTGATGGCGATGATGGAGAAAATTCACTTGTGCTTCAATCGGAAGCCGCCGAGCGGGAATCTGGGATTAGGATGGTGATATCGGAGGCGTCCGCGGCGCCGTGGCAGTCCTGTGCTAGTATCTGACGCCATATCGTGTCGCGCTCCCAAGCTGGATGTTTGCTGTGGTGCTGCCAGCACGCCACGTCGCCGATTTACTGAGTGCTGGTTGTCCATTGCCGTGATTCACCCCTTTCTGCTCCTCTCCCGTTCCGCAAACCTAGATCTATTGTACATAATATTTCTAACCCTAACTTCGGTGTAGCATAGTTTTTTCTCGACTCATTACAACTCCGATGCTGTGGCTGACGATGTTTACCAATGTTTTACACCAGCCGTTGCTGAGGGCTCATTGAAGTCGATTAGCGACACTCGCTTTCTGAGCTCGGAGTCCATTACTATGATTTTGAGCTCATCCCAATGGGTTACCCGTCGCATTTGTACTAGCCTCTCACACCTCCTCGTTTCACCGTTGTCACGGCGCTGATGACGGCAAACTGAGTCAGGGTCCTGGCCTCTGCCAGTGAGATCCGATGGACCTCCGAGTCGCCTGCATCATGGTAGAACATACGTTAGCGGTCAACGTACGGGCCCCCGTTTTTGGCGTTTGGATTGACCGAATCGCACAAAATTTGAGTTTGCATCCTGCAGGGTCGACGGAGTTTCCATGACTCGAGCCTCTCGGATCGGAATGGGATCGCCGCTGATGAGCGAGGGAGTCATCGGCAAACCCAAACCCAATGACCACAGCCTCTCTCCGAGTCCTTCCCTCAAGTTGCTCCCGCGGGTTTCTTTCTTCCCTCGCTGGGATACTACGAAAAGATGAGCGCCCACGCACGTGACCGTCCATGTTCAAGCTGAGGATTAAGTTTGGGTTGCCTCCTCTTGGCCCCTCCTTGGAGGGCCTTGTTTGAGGCTGACGGAGTCACGGTCCACACCAGATACTGTACTAGTAGACAGTCTATTATAAGTGCATGTTTCCTCCATTGGCAATGGGCGGGCAGAAACATGGCGAGATCACCGCGAGGTGTGAACATTTGAATGCTGAAGGGCTCGAGAGATTGCAGTAAGTTCTACTAATGCTATTTCGATAAGCTAGAAACCATAGAAGAGGCGAAAAACTAAGTGGTCACAGAGCCTGACCGATAAAAGTGGACAGATAAGAAAAGGAAGGGAAAAAAGATAATGGGATATGGAGAGGCAACACGTACGAAGATGGAAAGTAAACAAAATTCCAAGAGAGCCACAAAACTCAATCGGAACTTCCTTCCTCCTCCTCCTGGCGGAGATGTGCATAAGGAGTTGGCTGCGGAACTCTAGCTCTTCGTTGAGGTACTACATCCTCCACTTCAGCATCATCACCAACCGCAGGACCTCCACTCCATTGCGGTTGTACAGACTGTGGATGCACCAAGATTTATGGGGCGTTCGAAGTGCAGCCCTGAGGGAAGATCTGAAAACGATCGTCTCTTCGATATACCCACAACCGCTCAGATGTTGTCTGAAGAACCCAGAGGAGTTGATCAAAAAGGACACGCAGCTGTCTTCTCATATGTCCCACAGCGTCGGGCACCAGTGACTTCAACTCAGCCCAGCGCATCCAGTACATCATTTGAGGAAAATTTTGAGGCTGCATTCGAATTTTGGCATCCAAAGGGCTAAAGTAATGCCCGAATGCATCTGCCCACTCCTTTGGGGTGGCCCTCCGATACTGAACTCTGATGAAAACCGTAAAGAGATCGACATTCTGAAGTGTTTCCTGCGTGACGTTTTGCCTTTCTCGCATAGAAAGGCGGCAATGGGAGGCATCAACCCTTGCGCCATGCCGGCACTGCGGCTTACCGAAGACTTGTCTCCAAATCGAGAATCCGTCTTTCTCTGCGAGGCTAAAGTTTCCGTCGCCAAGGAAAGTTGACGCGGCAGTAATGTTTGAAGAATCTAGAGGGATGATCCGTTCAAGGATCCCTCTCAGCACTCATCGAAAACTTATCCAGATCAGAAAACCCCACCAATCCAACAGCGTCAGGCCAGGGTGCTCCACGGGTGTCTAGAGCCTTCTAACCACAGTGACATCAGGTCCGGGAGTAGAGCGGCTCGAGGCCAGCGATGGGTAGGGCAGGCTAGAAAGAGTGCTTCTAGGTGGCCAGGGGTGATGGGAGCCAACGCAATCTGTATTCCCCCCAAAGCGCAGAGGGATCAATTGTTTAGAAATAAATCGTTAGCATTCTTGGATGGTGTCGGGCCAGACATACGCACGCATGGGGTTTGCCATTGACGGGATTGTTGCGAGTGAAGGTGCGGAATGCTGGTGGTAAGACGGCAAATGCAAGGGTTTCTTGCGAGAATCAAGTAGGTCTGCCACGAGAGCCTGCAAGAGAGAGAGAGAGCCCGCTGAAGACACGAAGCCCCAGGCAAGATTCAGATGGGTGACCGATCCACAACCGCGGGTTGCAAACGTATTCCCCAAGCCGGAATGGGGAAGGAAGACAAGGGCCCGCCACTAAAGATGGGTGCGAAGAAGACGACGGTGGGAGTTGAGGAGAAAGTGGTGGGCCTGGAGGTAGATCCATTCAGACTCTGAGTCTGTTGGGGTGCAAACACAAGACGCGAAGTCTTGTGTGCAAGGAAGATCAACAGCACGGAGCTGTTGATCTCCCATGGGACGGGCCATTTTGGAGATTATGGTGCAGATTGGCTTAAACCGCGAGGTGGTGTACGAGGTCAGGCGCCAGAGCGCTCTACCGATGGACGTTTTAAAGACAGACTCGGAGAGCATTCATGGGATAGAGGAGGTGTCGATAGGGAGATCTTGTTTATCATCTCGAGCGGTGGGATTGTTGTATGCGGGCATAACGACGACTGGGTGGATGTCGCGTGCGAGCTGGGCGAGCGATTGGGCAAGGATTTCGCCGACTGGAAAGGTCGGGGGCTGCAAACAAAACGCGTAGACGGGGACGGTACCTAGGGTGACCACGTTAGTGGTTCATCTCCGCATTCTTGCGTGCGGCTCAGCTCGATCATATTTTTGGCTGCAGGGTGAGCGACTTCGACAAGTTCGTGCAAGGGCGTTGCCGTCGTTCCTGAGTCTCGGTCAGGATGAGACAACGCGATGTGGCAGATGGGGAGTGAATAAAACGCACAGAATTTAAATGCCACCAACGTATGCGAAATTTAAGGGAAGCCACCATGGGGCTTGAAGCTTGAAGGGTGACCCTGGCGAGGAGAAGGTATCCGACTCGGAGTCGGGGATTCCACTGGCAGGAGGCTTCAAAAGGTGCCGCGCCGGGCAAAGACAGAAATTTACGTAATGTCTATGTAAACGGTTAGCGATTGATTACCAGTCGGTGACAGGCGCTAACGCCGCTACGATCTAAACTACATAGTAGAATAAAGACACGCTCGCAGTGCTACTATCGTGTATTGTGGGTGTTGCGATTTCGCTTCCGAGTCCCTTGAGTTAGCATTTTGTACATGCACTGATACTTTGAGAAAACTGACGGCCGTGACGTCTCTTCCGAGTCAAGATCACCCCAATTTTCCTCGAGATCACTGACCTTGTTAGCCTCATCCTATTCTCGCATCTATGCACCCTTGATTACCTATCAACCTCGCACCAGAGATTGATACTCATCACGAAATGTGCGGATACAAATTCCCGGTTAATGGCCACTGGCACGGAGTCTTCGGTAGACCGTCGTAGGTGTGTCTTCCTCTTGGTTTCTCCTTTCCTGAGTCCCTGGGTTTGTCTTAGGATGAAATTGGCCTGTCAGCATAATTATATCATCTTAATACACGAAGGGGACTACTTCAAGGGGAACGCATCTGTACTAGTAGCACCATCGAACTCCTTCAAGTTTTCCGCGACTCGGAAGTGGTAAGATTAGGTAATGATCACGTGATTCAGACGCGCACGGCCTCCCTCCCCCTCCCCATTATCGTTGTTGTCGCCGCCGCTTTTGCAACCTCGGGCGTCATCGTTTTCGGTGTTGTCAGTATCTGCGCCGTTCTCCTGGTCGTCCCCGCCGTCCTTGCTGTTCTGTGCATCAACAGCTTTGCCGCCCTCACCGTGCCCTCACTTGCCTCGTCCCCGCTGCCGTTGCCCCGTTCCCGCCGCCCATGCTGTTCTGGGCGTCAACAGCTCTACCGTCCACCCGGTCACCGTTGTCCTCCCTGCCCTTGCTTTTCTAGGTCTTCTGTCCTCGCCCTCCTCCCCCGTTTTTTTTTCTGGGTGCCAACTTGAACACTCTCGTTGTCCCTGCCGCCTGTCCTTTTCCAGGTATCAATGGCCTCGCTTTCTGCCATTGTCCACTCAAAGAAACATTCTCGCCGCAGCCGGGAGCTACTCAATGCTGGGAAGCAGCAGGATCGTATCCGTGCGAATGATGCTAAGCGACTCGAACCGAATCGAATTGACGTACAAAATCAATATTGGCTTCTTCAGATGGATCGACTAGTGGATGCTTATCTCGGGTATCGTGCCAAAGATGTCGGTGATGGCATGCCGCTTTCTCAAACCTCATCGAGCGGTGGTGTCGGTTTGCTGTGGAAGACATTGACCTTGTCGGCGTCTTTTGTGCATGAATTCCTTTGAACGTTTCAAGTGCTTGATGATGATTGCTGTAGTCCATCGACGCGAATCATTTTCCACGTCTTCGTTGCAACAATGTCCAAACGAGGCTCTAATATCTTGCGGGTGCATTGGTTGCTCACCGCTACATCCGAACGTTGCAATATCAATACGAACATGTAAATGCCAGTGGTACTTACTGAGTCTTGCGCTATTGCCAATCTCACATGTACTTCCCGACCGTAACTTGAACCTGACGAACCCCCACAATTCACGTGCAACGTTTTGTAACGATCTATCAGGTTCCGCGAGTGCACACGGTCTGTCGTGTCTAACTTACCACGCGCATAGCAGATAGATGACGGATTCTGGAAGCCATTCAGTTCGTCCGAGGTGAGCACCAACGTGGCCCATGCAGAGTAGTTGACCGACTTGGTGAGTTGCTCGCCAGCAACGCGCGGCCTTCTTGCTGAAGAGCACGAAAGAGTCCTGGTGAACCAGTTCAAGTTACAGTACATCGGCAACGTGGTCCGAATTGTACCACTCCCGCCAAGCGATGATCTTGATGCCCGACGGGTGCCACATAGAAATCAGCACCGACTACGATGGGGAAGGACAGTGCGCATCGTGATGACCGTTTGGGTGTATTGGTATTCGACTGATACAACAACTTGAAGGATGTGCCTGCGACGCAAATCCGAGGTCAACGGCTTCGCGCTGTCGATCTCCCTTGCATTTGGTGGCACCAAGAGACTCACAGCCTTGAGTGATACCAGCGCACCCCGGGCCGCTTCACCACCCTCGCACGTGCAAGACCTGCGCATAAGATACTCGATGCCTTTTAGCGTGCTCGTCCCCAATTGCCCATCTCGTCACTCCTGCTTCTTCCATCTCGTCCGTCTCTCCATCACCTTGTAGCACACTTCCCGAGTCCGACCGTCCTTGCCATGCTCACCATCCTTCCCGCGAGTCCAAACTCTCTTGCCCGGTGATCATGAGCCACTTCCTTTTCTGTCCCTATTCGCCTATTTAGTAGGTCCCTCCGCTACTCCATATTTCTGACCTCGGGGTCACCGGGTTCGGATCTTTCGCATCCTGCCAATGCTCGCGCGAGGCCGAGAGGGGTGCAATTTGAGGTGAGATTCCAGATTCCTTGGGTGGAGAGAGTCAAGAACTGACTGGCGCGCCGCATTCACAAAGCTACTGCAAACGGCACGTCGGCACTTTGAGGCTGAAGGCGAACGAATGCGGTATACATTCCCAGCATTCATCACTTCGAGCATCAGGCTCTGTCGGCGGTACAAGATTCGTGAACATTTGGTGAGATCGCAATTTGCTATGCTCGTTAATCATCATGATGTTTGTCTTCTAACTTTGACAACGAGCCGTCCTCAAGTTTGTATGCGAATGCGCCCCCTTCCTCGCGACACAAGTCGACTCTCCCTCCCTCGCCCTTCGTCCCTTCCTCCTCGCTGCCCAAATCGCCTCTGAATGTGGCTCTGGTTTCGGAGACCTCGCGCACGATCTGTACGTCCAAGCCTTTTCGGTGTACGAAGACTCGATTTCGGAGAGCCGAGCGCAGCTGGCTGCGATCGTTGGGACCTTGCATGCCAGTTGTTGTTGAAGAAGCCGCATCAGGCGATGGCAGTGTAAGAGGAAGCGGTGGAGGTGGAAGGAGAGGGGGAGGGGGAGGCAGGGGTAAGCAAAGGGAGGTCAAGGATAAGGATGATAGGGAAGGTACCAATGGGAGACAAGCGTGCACGACGGCCACGCGTTGTCGCTTTCCACCCATCTCCCTTACCTTCGGCACGCGACAGCAACGCGATGTCACGGTGGCGCCGCGGTGTAACATCGAAGACTCGATGGTGACGCAAACGCGCAACGTCGCACCGCGACACACCGACTGCCCGACTGCCGCGACGGCGTGCCGCCACGCAACGCCGGTCACGGGGAGCGGGTTGGACGCGGGTCTATATGGGCAATGAGTCTGATGTTATTATGTAACATGAACTTTCTACGGTAGTTGGGGAGGGGGAGGGGGGGTTCAAACGTCCATGAGTCCAGGAGTGCGCGGCGTAGGGCTGTGGTATGTATGACTGAGAAGGTGACAAGCCGTATACGCGACCCCCGAGTTGCAAGGCGGCAAGGACGAAAATTTTGAGTGGCCGCATTGCGCGCCACCCGCTCGCCTGCCAGCTCGCAGAACCTGGGAAAGGCCGATTTTCCCGCCGTCTGAACGATCGAGTGAGTTAGAAAATGCCGCGCCAGAAAGCCCTCACCGTGAGTTCTTGTACAAATCGTCGCCAGTTCTTATCTTCTGACTTTAGTACTATAATCAAATAGCTTAATTCTTTCATGGCACCTGTGGACCAAGGTTCCCTTGGCCTTCAACACAAAGTCATCGATGCGCGAGTCGTCGACGACTTGCTCGCAACCAACCTGAACGAACACACCGATCCGATGGAATTTTTCCCGCAAGCCTCCCGTTCGCCGCAGGCCGACTTTCAGAAAATATTAGACATTTTGACTCACAACAGGGTGTATTCGGATAAGAGGTGGAGGCTGGATCGGATTGAGGTTGTCGATACGGTCGGTCGCTACGTCGTTGATCCGTCTGACGAACAAAAAACTAGTACCTTGTTCACTGAGGTGAGTGATGGATGTCCTTCACCGGGGACACTAAGCTAACAGAGTATTCGTCTTGGAGGTGTTCAAAGCCGCTGCCGAGATCAATCTCGGATGGCAGAACTCCTGGTCTGCGTACGGCTGGCGTTCCCATGCCGAATCTTTGATACAGGGACTGAGAAAACCCGACGTTGTTTTGGTCTCAAAGCACTTGCAGCACCAGCACAGAATAACGTTCGGTGATGTCAAGGCATACTGTGAGGTAAAGAAACACAACGACAGCAAAGCCATCAAGGCTGCGCGGCTTCAGCTGGCCGAGGTGGCCGGTTTGGTAACAGCCTCCCAAGTTGATCGTCGATTTTTCATCGGTCTTTCCCTCTGCGGCACTCTGCTTCAGGTGGGATTGTATGTTCGCGGCGCCATTGTCTATTCTAGG
>JBBPPH010000015.1:0-40086 GCA_038091885.1 Leccinum laetum | reverse complement strand
TTGCAAAGTACAACGATGACGTGAAAGGACACGTTCCTATGGTATTGTCGTCCAAGAAATTCGAGGATACATCCACCGCAAAAATCCGGGAACGTCTCGGCCTAACCACTGGAGGAAGTCGTGTTTTCTATATGATGGTGCTTCGAAAGCTGAAACCGATCACCGAGCTCGATGGTGACAGGTTTCTGTGCGCATGGTGGGCGACAGTGAAATGTAAGTCACTTCCATTGCTATAGTCGGGTTGTATTGTTTACTTTTGCATCAAGGTCACCTTGCCCTCTGGAAGAACGGCATTTATCACCGAGACATCAGCCCACGCAATCTGATGTATTATGAAGACGGAGAGAAGATTGTGGGTGTTCTCAATGACTTTGACTTGGTGTTCGCCGAGGATAGTGTTACTGCAATGCAACGCACTGGAACGGTCCCTTTCATGGCGATCGACCTCCTTACAGAGGAGGCGATCCGGGGAGAAGTAAAACATTCATATCAACATGATGCGGAAGCTTTCATTTGGGTGCTGATCTGGATCAGCCTTCAGTATGAGGACGGAAAGCTTCATGGCCGTCATCCAGAGCTGGATGAGTGGCCGAAGTTTGATGCTGTCAGGTGCGGGGTAATGAGGGTTGGCTTTTTGTTTGGACCCTGGTTGAAGCTGCTACCTGGTAAAGGCCATGAAAGGAATTGAGAGTTGGCAAAGAAGGGCATCATGTCATTGCAGGACCTGGCATCGTCCAAATCACGTTCCCGGGGTCCTCAAACTTTGGAGATCGATACAGCGTTTGAGAAGCTTCTGAAGAACCTGGACCCATACCCACTGAGGTCGTAGTACTCTTGCTGCTGGTTGCTCGTCGAACTGAGGTCTGTCCGGCCGTTGAACGTTGATATGGGACTAATGCTCCGACTCGGTGTCCCGCCAATGTCCCGCAAACAATTTCGGTGGCATCAATCACAGCCTTGAGTTTGGGGTCAATTACCGCTTCCGGAGATTACATAAGCCTTAAATTTCTCCACTTGGACAGATATTGTATGATACTGCGTGCGACCCCCCTTATACTAACTATTGATCCTCCTCGACCCGCTCTACTGAGTCGACTATCTCGTTGACGAGTTCCAACGTGACACCGGGTATAATGCGTTCCGCCTCTGTGAACGCTCGTTGCAATGTGCTGAGCGCCACCCTTGCTTCTTGCGTCGATACACGAGGGAATAGCTAAGGAGAAAGAGATGGTTGAGCCGACGTGACCTGGACGAACGATGCCATATATATATATTGAAGATATCTTACCGAAGCTAATGCGGGCAAAATCACCGAATCGAGCATGGTGGTATCGGGCAATTCGTCATCGTCCTCTATTACCTCCCGCTTCGGCTCGGCGACGCTTATACTCCGGGGGTACGTCGCTGAGTACCGCTCATCTTCGTGCTCATCTTCGTCCGACGGTTCCCGCTCGTGCGATTCCTGCCCATTGCTAGATGCAGGAGGGCCACCTGGCGGAAGATGTCTGACGGTCGCCTGTTCGTACACGCTTGGAGTACGTGCGTGCGGGGGTGCCGACGGCGGGATTGGCGGAAGTTCAGCTTTGGTCGACGAGACCGAGGTACGCTTGGCCGAAATAGATGACGTGGAAGTGTCCGCGCGTCCCGTCCCGTTCATCTCCCAGGTTAGAGGCGGCCCCGAGACCTTGATCGAGTTATTGTTGGCACGTCCAATCGTTCGTCCACCATGTCGGACGGTCCCAAAGTCCCACAAATCCTCGGGATCTCCGCTTGCAGGCCTGGGACGTCAGAAAAGCACGTGAGAAGAGTGGATGTGGTTTGGAATGCATTGGGGCGTACAGGTCCTGAGCCACAGTTTGTTCCTCTTCCTCTAATCGTTCTCCTCCTTCAGCTTTCCACCGCTCATGACGTTCGATCAGTTCCGTGAGGTAACTTGTCTTCTTGGCCATTCGTACAAACTTGTGTTTAAGAAGCTCGCGGGCAGTTGGGCGCTGTTGAATGTTGGGTTACACCAAGACACGAGATAGAGATGAGTTGCGAAGAGGACAGGATACGCACATCACGCGGATCTCGCTGTAGACAATAAGCCACGAAATCCCTAAACGGTTTAGAAAAATGGCTGTCCAGTTGTGGCGGGGGGTTCTTTGGAATGAGGAAAAGAACCTAGAAATAGCATTCAATACATCATCCGGACACAGTTAGAGGGTCATCGTCACGCACTTTCATGGGATGTAGCTCCGCGTATGGTGGTTCCCCCTTTGCAAGTTCGATGGCAGTGATTCCGAGACTCCAAATGTCCGCTTTGTGATCATATCCGCTCTGCTTGATGACCTCGGGCGACATCCAGTATGGTGTACCCACGAAGGTGTTCTTCTTGGCAGAGAGCGTTCCAGAAAGTTGTCCAGATACACCGAAATCAGCCAGCTTGACGTCTCCAGTCGCAGACAGGAGGATATTGGCAGCTATATTGGACGAGCTCTCAGGTAAGGCGCTGAGAGTCAGGGTCATAAGTACCTTTGATGTCACGATGAAGCTTTCCCTCTGTGTGAAGGTAATCCAGCCCACGAAGAAGCTCGCGAACGATGATAGCAATGTACTCTTCTCTGAACACGCCGGGTTTCATCTAGTCACCTGCTCAGCGAACCACGTTTTGTCCAAACGGTGATCGTACCAGATCAGAGCATGAGCCACCTGAACAATACCTGTATGCATATGTGAACAGGGAGAGGGAAAGGTCACGACAGCAAAAGCGCACTCCATGACTATCCAAAGGTTGGATCCCTTGAGGTATGAACCATGGTATCTTGCGTCGAGAAGCGGCGCGTGTCAATCACAACCCATCTGCACACAGATGACACAAACATGATCGAACGAACTTGGTTACGTGGGGAGAGTCCAACTGCGAGAGGATCTGAATCTCCTGCTGGATGTCCTCTATCTCGTCTTCTGCGCTCTCGAGGTCAATGATCTTGATTGCGACCGTCTTCTGGGTCCTCTTGTCGTACCTTGAAGGTCAAAAATCGTATGTACAAAGAGAGAGAGAGCGGGAAGCAGGATGGGGAGACGCACCCTTTGAAAACTTCTCCGAAAGAACCCTTGCCTGCACAGTGAATGAGTTGCTTGCCACCGAAAGGGATGATGGAACCACACCGATCCTGTCTTGCTTCACGTAGAATTCCTCTGGGTCTTGGTTTCTGGTATCCTAAAAGGATCTGATGAGGGGATGCGCGCGCTGAGCCTGCAGAATGCTGTTCACCATGGTATAGTGTGTGCCTGGAGGAGGTGGAAGAGGAAGGTGAAGCTTTGAAGCGACGTCTCAAGTGATAAATCACGTTGCAGCACACCCAAAGGAATCACGACAATCGAGAGAAAGAGAGACGCTCGCTTGTTTTGTCATTTTCAAGTCACCAGCCAGTTACAGTGTCTACGGTATTAGCACTCGACTGATACAGCTCAGCTGACCATGTTAATGCAGCTAAGTGGATTCACATTCCAACAGACCAAACCAGACAAGGCCATGTCGGTCCGGCGCTCTCGCAGCCAGAGGCTACAAACAATTTGGTCCATCGGCCCACGCCTTGTCGGTCTCCCAGTCCTTGTGGACGCCAGGAAAATTGACCTCGCCCCCCGATGTCCAGCTCGACGATGCACATCAACGACCCAAGTGTCTACGCACCCTTCCCCAGCCTGATTAACAGCGCGGAAAAGGACACGGGCACACTGAGAACGCCCGAAGCCCCTACTGCCAACCCGGAGCCCCGGCCCTCCATTACGACCGGGTCTTCACGCCGGAACGTACGCCCTTTACTTCTCAGGACACCGTCCTGGCTCAAATATTTGGCAAGTCCGTGCCGCCGCTGCCGGAGGCGGACTGTGCGCACGGCAGCGCAGCTATCCGTGTCGATGACGGCCCGGACGTGCGATTCGCTCCCTCTGCCTCCCTCGACGCAGAGTGCTCGCGCCCCACGGTGTGACGGGTTCAAGAGTGACGGTCTACGACGCATTTTCGTGCGACAGTTGTGGACCCACTTGCCCGCCTGTCAACTGCGAAGCACGATCACAGACTGTGGTCGAGTTCTGGAACGGATATGCTACATCCCTTACATCCTCCTAAACCGGAGATGAGTATACCAAAATTACCTGGGGCTCAGCCGTGGTGGCGCCACCACCAGCCCCTTCTATCAACGACCCCGGCACCGGCACCACCTCCTGACGGACAAATCCTGGAATTCGAAAACGTAAGTTTGGACCTTTTTCCAATTGTTCTAACTGACGCGTGGTGCGGAACAAACAGCGGTGGTCATGGCTGGCCCTGCGAACGGCACAGAATCGGGACAGGTGAGGTGCTTCTCCTTGCACACAAGATCGGGGGGGAAATGGAGAGCGAGACAAGGAAAAGGCAGAGAGCGCAAATGATGGACGAGGGTGGGACGCACACGCATGTTGACAGCCCGGATGGACGGGGAGGGTGCGACGGAGTGACGTGTGCGTCTTGATTGGACAGTGTACTCAAGATCGGAATGCGAAGTAATCTCACAATGGTATCATACATATCAACGGCCGGACAGACCTCATTTATTGTTCGACAAGCAACCACCAGCAAGAGTACTACGACCTCAGTGGGTATGGGTCCAGGTTCTTCAGAAGCTTCTCAAACACTGTATCAATGTCCAAAGTTTGAGGATCCCGGGAACGTAATTTGGACAATGCCAGGTCCAGCAATGCGAAGATGCCCTTCTTTGCCAACTCCCAATTCCCTTCATGGCCTTTACCAGGTAGCAGCTTCAACCAGTTTTCCAACAAGAAGCTTCTCCTCAGTTTCCCGCACATAACAGCATCGAACTTCGGCCACTCATCCAGCTTTGGATGACGGCCATGAAGCTTTCCGTCCTCATACTGAAGGCTGATCCAGATCAGCACCCAAATGAAAGCTTCCGCATCATGTTGATATGAATGCTTTACTTCTCCCCGGATCCCCTTCTCTGTAAGGAGGTCGACCGCCATGAAAGGGACTGTTCCAGTGCGTTGCGTTGCAGTAACACTATCCTCGGCGAACACCAAGTCAAAGTCATTGAGAACACCCACAATCTTCTCTCCGTCTTCATAATACATCAGATTGCGTGGGCTGATGTCTCGGTGATGAATGCCGTTCTTCCACAGGGCAAGGTGACCTTGATGTAAAAGTAAACAATCCAACCCGACTATAGCAATGGAAGTGACTCACATTTCACTGTCGCCCACCATGCGCACAGAAACCTGTCGCCATCGAGCTCGGTGATCGGTTTCAGCTTTCGAAACATCATCATATAGAGAACACGACTTCCTCCAGTGGTTAGGCCGAGACGTTCCCGGATTTTTGCGGTGGATGTATCCTCGAATTTCTTGGACGACAATACCATAGGAACGTGTCCTTTCACGTCATCGTTGTACTTTGCAATGTCATACACTTTCTCCAAGATGTCGGGTTTGCTGACGCGCACAGACTCTCGCCAGGAGACTTCGACGACCAGATCGTCCTCGGCATCGTTGATCTTTGCAGAGAATACGTTGGTACCCCAGTCATTTAGACTGTAATGCATTTGTTTCTTGTCTGACAGCTCAAGGGTGACGCTGATCTCGCGACCGCCCTCACCACGTAGGGTCGTCTCGTGCACTTCTGGCTGGGACCCAAATTTTGGGTCCACATCGGGATTCAAACCCCAGCGTTGATCCTTGAAGCGTTGCATCGCGAAGAGAAGAACCAGAAACAGCGGAAGGTCTTTGATAATATTGAGCCCAGAACACTGAATAACACCCTGTCGGTCGTACCGCGAAAGGTACAGCATGTCATCTATCATAGCATAAGTAAGCACGTTATGATCGAGCAGGTGAAAATACCAACCGACGATGATAATGCCAATTACGTGTAGACGACCAGCATGAGCAGCAAACATCTCTGCTGCATAGTAAACGGCCTGGATCTTCGCTCTCTGGTCCATCAGATTCTCGGACCTTCGGCCAAGTTGCGACGTCGATTGAGAATCAGCTTTCTCGTATGATGAGGGAGGGGGTTCCATTGGCTTCGTCGTTCGCTTGAATTTCACAAACGTGCGAACACAGCGCCACTGGGATGCATCTTTTGGAGCATTGGTAGTCAAGGCGAGCAAGTTCTGCAGAGAGCCATCGAGACCGGGGATGTCGGACTTGGATACAAGAAGTACATCCAACTTGCGCTGCAAAGTATGGCCTTGGTGGATTTGTTGCAACATCTTTGGGTCGTTTCAATGAAAATAGACCGCATGGGAAGCATCAGCACGTCGAACGTGTTCAATCTCTAGATCTTTGAGGAAGGAGAGGGCAGTGTTCGCCGCTGTCACGAAGAGAGGGTATAAGCCCTTTTTGACACTGGTTTTTGCGCTAGATAACCCGATCAGAATTCACATGAAATGGTGTCACGAAATCATACTTACTATGCTTCAAGACTATCCTTGACTAGATCGCAGATAGGGATGACCTTCATCAAACAGTCGTCGAACAACTTCGTCCTGCCAGATTCATCGAACGATTCTTGCGGCTTGTCAGTGCAATCCACAAGTATATCCTTCAGCATTTTCCTGATCTCAACTTCCTCGCATTTTGTCGTAACATATCGCTTGATCCCCGGGCAAACACGAGCCAGTCTGTAGTACGCATTTAAACGGTTAAGACAATGGAAAACAAGACAGAAAGACTTACGTCACCCCCTGGGACTTGTCGGTTGAGGACGAGCCTAACGATAGTGGCGTGCTCGACCGCGGTGAGTCCATAACTTGCTTAGCTTAATAGTAATGGTTGTAGTTGAGCAAGCTCGTCCTTTTATAGGGGTTCTAGGTTTTTTATGGTGTGGCTCAGTCCACAAACTCGCAAACCCCCTATGATAGTAGGTCCGACGAGTAAGGGGTACTACCAGATGAATAATCCTTCCTAGAGACTGCCACTTCCTTCGACTACCCACTGACTAAACCTCGTTGAAAAGCAGTCAATAATGCCCATAATCCTTTGCTCCCGTACGTGTGTCTGTTCAAACTAAACTAGACGATTCATCAACTATCCGGATTTACTACTACTAGTACTGTCCGCTTCTTCTTGGCCGACGGCGGACCCTTCTTCTTTGCCCGCGTAACCTTGATCGGTTCAGGTGTACTCGCGCGCGCGTCCTCGTCTGCTACCTCATACTGTTGGAACGACGGCAGCGTAGGGGGTGGCGTCGATATACGATCGAACAACCCTGGCGAACGAGACAGCGAGGCAGGCACCGACTCTTGGCGATATACCTCCGAAACGGCGCCCTCTGGCATTTGGCCTTCCTTCTCCACGACGAAATGGGGCGGCGCTGAACGAGAGTTGTCGCTGCGAAGCGCAAATAACCGCGGTTCCTCTGCTGCAACGAGGCATCAGTGGATGCGGACCTTGCACCTCACACGACCATAGCATCACCTTTGTGCAGTGGTGGTGGATCGTCCAACCGCACCACCGGTATCGAGTCGACGTCGTCGATAGTCGTCCTCGTGGGTCGCTCGTCCGTGATATAATACGGATCCTCTCTCATCCTCTCTTACCGTTCCGCCTTTAGCTGAAATAAAAAATCAGCATGTACGAAACCGGAGCACATGCAGAACCGACCCGTTCCCGTTCTGCTCGCTCTTCCGCAGTCTCCACTTGCTCTTGAGACGCGAGCTCGTCCACGAGCGGATCCTCGCGCTTTTTCTTGCCTTCTTTCGTCCTCGACCTGTTTGGCGTTTCTTTTTCCTTTCCTTTCTTGCTCTTCTTGGCCCTTTTCTCGACCATCTGACTTTCGTCGTCCAACAAGGGTTCCTGCATTGCCGGCACGATCCAGGCATCGAGATCGAGACCGTCAGGAAGAGGCACGCTTGCAGTAAACGTTTACTGTAATATCACTTATGGGGGCATCATATATTTTTAGCGGTGATACACACCTATCAATGTACTTTGTCTTTCTGTATGGGAGGTGCGTTACACGATTCCAATTACTAGCACTTGTGCCCTGGTCCTAGGTCAACACCGATGAACATTCAGATCTCAGATGGAAGCCGCCGAGAGTCCATGACCTCTCAATGAGTTTATACTCTTCAAGTCCTCTTTTCATGTCCAACAAGTAGACCTGGATGGATGCAACCAGTAGATTGCTGAGTTGCATTTCGCGTACGCAGCAGGTAAATTTCATGGTGAAAATGGTGCGCTAAGCAGCCATCTCCTTGAGCATGATCCCAATCTCGATCGCGGTAGACATCTGGGCAAGTAAACGTTACTGTAACATCGATGCCGACATGGATCATGGATCATCGTCATCATGATATGGCACGACCCCAACCATGACCGCGCTCAGATCCGACAGTACTCACTAACAATCGGTAATCCCCCATCTTCCGACATCCAAGTTCACCTAACCACCTAACCACCTAGTAACACCCCTCACGCCACGTCCTTGGATTCAGAGTTACGCTTCTCCGAATCCACTTCGCGTACTTCGTGCCGATAGTGCTTCTCGCTCGGCTTCCATCCCGCCGACCGCCAAGCGGGGATACCAGACCGATACAACTCGTCGACCTGTGATACGTGGCGGGTGTGAGACGATGGTCAAAAAATAAAGATGAAATAAAAAAGTATGACCTCTTCCAACGTAATTCCCTTGGTCTCGGGCACCAAAAAGTAGACATAAAAGAGACCGACGACGAGCATGCCAGCGAAGACAAGCATGATCAAGGGCCCGATCCTGTCAACCAAGACCGAGACGTACTGAGCGAACTCTTGCCATAGGCAAAGGGAGAGAAGAAAAAAAGGGCAAGGACATACTCGACGACGATGTGTGGAGACCAATAGGAGAGCATGAAATTCCAGAACCAGTCTACGTGAACGCACAGCGTTAGCACGACCGCGCATCCATACAAAGGACCAAAACTCACTCGAAGCACTTCCGAGAGCGATCGATTTAGGCCGAACGCGGAGCGGGAAGGACTCGCCAAGGTAGACCCAAGGCGTCGGACCCCATGTCGTCCCAAAGATGAATACCTGAAGAACTGCGAACGCGATGACGACACCCCCAGCTGCTTTGTTGCGGGATGTCAACGCAGAGACAGGGGTTCCAGTTGCTGCAAGACAGAAATGGCCGACAAATGCAACCTGTAAGGAGTTCTTTAAGTGAATATTTTTATTAGGGTGGACGGAACGCACGATTAATGCGCAGATTGCCTGTGCGAAGGCACCCAGGAGTAATGACTAGACACTTGTTAGATGCAACACTGATAACTTCGTACACATCAAAAAACCTTGCGACGACCCCACGCCTCGATAAAGTACAACGCTGGAAGCGTGCCTGCCACCGACACTGCTCCCAGGATGGTCTGAATAACGTATGGTGAAAGACTAAGATACTTGAGCAAAACTGTATTCAGGACAACAGACACCCAAATGGCTTACCCAGCGCCAGCATTTTCGAAGAAAACATCTCCATAGTAATCTATCGAACGGAGAAGGGGATCAGATACGAGCCAAAAGAGGGCCTGAGACAAGACGCACAATAAAAGTTTTGCCCATTGAGCTGTTGTATGAATTGCAGCATCATTCCATTCATCGTACGGCGCCACATGGCGTTTCTTGGAGAAAAGCATTCGAGCCACGTCGCCTTACCGCCTTCATTCTCGGCTTTGATAGCAAAGTCGAGCTCTTCGGCAATTTCGACCACTAGGGTGTCATCCTCCGAAACGCCATTCAGTTCTGCAATGACGCGCCTTGCCTCTTCGCCCCTGCCAGTTCCCAGCAAGTGACGGCTGCAAAAATCCGTTGGCGGATGTGGTTTGCAAAAGGATTTCAGAAACTTACGGCGACTCCGGTAAGAAAAACATGCCGGAAAGCAAGATAAGTCCCCAGACCATCTGCAGACCCACCGGAATGCGCCACGAGGCCGAGTTGATGAGTGTATGGCTGCCTAGCTCGAAGAGGTAACTCAAGAAAATCCTAGCAAAATATCCATGAACTTTCGGAAATAATTAAGAAATCGCGATCATACCCAGAGATAATTTGTACTTGGTATATCACGAGAATAGTGCCACGAATCGCTTTCGGTGCCGTCTCTCCATTGTAGAGCGGGACAATGGCTGGAACATATTTGTGGTCAGTTCGTAACGACGACGCAATACGGGTCCATACCTGATAGAGATCCGACACCTAGACCGGCGATAAAACGCCCAATGACAAGCTGCACCAAAGAATACGTCGTCCCTGTCTGGATGGCGACGCCAACAGTGAACACTGCCGACCAAAAGAGAATAGATCCTCGTCGCCCTAGTCGATCGGCTGTGAATGCCTGTGCGAGCGCTCCACTAATCGCAAAGTGAGAAGGGTTTCTTGATGAATCACGCACTGTGGGCTCACCAAAAGGTTCTACAGAGGAGTTGCTTTCGTGGTCAGTTAGACGGACAGCAGCATAGACTTACCCTGCTGAGAGCAATGAGACGATGATTGACTGTCTCGAACTGGATAGGTACGATTGGCCAGTAGAGTCTATCTGGCCGAATCGTTGTATAAAGTCTGGCATTATCAAACAACCCTGCGGAACCAACTGAGGACTCCGGGAAGGTACACGCAAAAAGAAAATGCCATACCGAAATGACACCCATGTCATATCCGAACAAAAACCCTGTTTTCGAGATCCAGCTCAATTCTATTCTAGATAGTGGATATCTTACCTCCTATGAACGCATCAGGCAGAGGGTTCGCTCTGAAAGACATCGTACTCACCGAACGCGATGAAGATGGCAAGCAAAACTGCCCTCCTATTAGTCGGTACGTCCCGTGCCATAACGTGATAGGGTACACGGAAGGTTTTTGAGGGGATAAGGAATGCACTCGGGGGCACCCATGCACCTTCAAATCTGCACGCTTAAATACTATGAGCTCCACAACCCTCGTCAACACGCGACCTGCTTCTTCCGGACATCAGATGACTCAACACTGTTGTCATGTGTCACGGCACACAGAGATAGGGCTCACCTAGAGCGACCTGGAAGAACAAACGGTGCTTTTTCCTCCGGAGAAAAAAACATCCGCCAGCGGGAGAAACCGGAGATAACCACATTTCCCACCTAAACGCGCAGGTCGTGTCGATAAAACGCCCGCGCGACAAGGAAAGGACGTACTGACGTGTCGCGCGTTAAACGGTACGCGAAGACGCCTATCTTTTGGGGTTCTTCGTTCACCGCCTCGCGGTGTTGCGAGACCGTTCCTGGCAAGTCGGGCGGCCCGAGGGCGGCTCTGCGGAACCCATTGGCCAAGTTTGTTGCTGCTGTTGGAACATGTGAGTCGTCAGCTTGAAGGGCGAACAAAGTATCGTACGGCAGCACATGATCTACAGTGAGAACGATTCCCCCGTGGGGCGTCCTAAACATAGGAGGCCATCTCATGATCGTGCCGTTTGAAGCCCAAGTTGCGAGATCGTTTCGAACGATAATTAGGAATATACTTAGGAGACTCTCCGGCCCGTAGAGAGAGGTTAGCGTGACATCGGAAGATTCTTCCAAAGCTATGTTGCGCCGTAGGTGACCGTAACATCAACGAATGGATTGTAGACCATTGACGGTCTCGAACTTATCACGTTCTTCGCTTGCCAGAGGTCTGCTGATAATTGAGCCCGGTGGTTTTCTTTTGCCGCCGTCAATGACGGGGGTTGATTTGGAGGTGAATGGACTCACCGGGCTCAAAAATGAGCATGTGAATTTGGGCCGACGACTTGAACCAGCTGAGCGGATGAGAGTATTTTGGGTCATACGGGAAAACAGCTGTCCCGGACATGAAGTTAAGTTGCTACTACTTGTTTTCCGACATCGTTGATCGAAGAAGCGACGCGAAGAAAGAGTCAAACTTGTACATAGTAAAAAGTTCGATTAGAAGTAGGTATGATATCATAATACCATGTACGGATCCTTTTTTTACATAATCGCGCAATCAGATCGGCAAAGTCAAGGGATCGCAAGTCCACCACACCCAAGACTATCTCTACAAATCGCATGCATATAATGTAGCTAGGTAGATAAAATACGTCCATTGCAGCAGCTTAGCACAGCTAGGTAAGAAGGTCTGTGAAACGTAAGGCGCTGCAACCAACTGGAAATGGGTAACGAGAGCACATTATACCACGAACGTGGGAGGAGGTATGGCGTGACACACGAGGCCATATATAAAAAGATGCGGCATAAGAGTGGGGAACGTAATCTACCTTGGTACTTATGTGCCATGTCCAATGCAAGTCCATTCGAAATGTCTGTGAAATTCCAAGAGGATCGACTCTCCGACATAAAAAAGAAAAGGAAGGGTGCGCCTAGTCCCAGACTCTGCGTAGCGTGGTGAACCCTGAGAGGAAGATGATAAGGAGGGTAGTTAATAGTGCGATGGAGGCGGGATGAGTTTTGAACTGCTCGAGAGCGCCTCCGCAGCCAGCACATTGCCAACCTAGGGAACAGAATCTCATCAGGGAGTGAAAGAAAGTGAGGAGAATGACAAACCGCTCGACAGAGGGGTGTACGCCTGAGGGGTATAGAGTGCAAACCGAAGTTGGCTGTTCGGTTCGAGGTACCCGGGTGTTGGGGCAGCGCTGGGACCTCCTTGACCGTATATGAGTAGGGTGTAGCTCGCCTGTGCGAGGGGCAGGTTGGGGTTGTTGATCTGCCAACCGTATGGATACCAGACGACGCTTGAGGAATCGCCTGGAATGACGCCGTCTGTGGGACCAACGGGGTAGGTGTTTCCGTTTTCGCAGGCAGCTTGAATGGTGATTGAAGTGGGATTGACTGCGAGGTAGCTATAGTTCCAGCCAAAGGTGACATATTCTCCCTGAGCAATCTTGTAAAAGGAGGTGGATTGGAGGGGAGGTTGAGTGAAAACTATCAGTCCTGGTTCTCCGTTGGCAGCGATACTGGAGACGGGTGTTGCGCTTGAGTTGAACCCGGGACCACCAGTGATACCGAAGCGCGAGGAAGAGGAACCTGAAGAGACAGACGAGGCGGGGCTGGTGGTGGTGCCGGGCTGTTGCGCCATTGGGAGTGAGTAAGGGAAAGGACGAGCTGACGGCGACCTTCACACACACTTTTGGTGTTTATCCCCGTTTTTCTCACGGGGGCACAAGCATCCCGATCGGCCACCGCCGCTCAGCACAATGCATGATGACTGTTGTTGGAGGCTAGAACTTCAGCCCGACTTCTAGTCTGCGAAATTCTACCAAGTTGGAAGTGAGTAGTATCCCTGCCATCCCATACCCAGCGCTACCAAAATACTTTGCTCACGCATTCGCAGGGGTATCTGGTTTTGCTAGCCGAGATCAGTCTTCGCAACCTCGATTCATGAGAATGCAGCGGGGCAAACGACGCCTGTTCCATCAGAGGGAGCTGCAGAACTACGAAGCGTTACAAGGGCTTGTAAACTACTTACCAGCAATCATCGACCACGGAAAAGAAGGCGAATGGTCACCCGTCTTGGAGTATCATGGTCACGATCTCGGCTCCCTATTGAGACAGCACACTGTTTCGGACCTTTACTGGTTTCTAGACCTCGTGATGGGAATGGTGAACTCCCTTACAATGTTACTCGATGGTATTGATGTTGTGAGCTTACAGTTCTTTCGGCTGTGCGAGAGCAGGGTTCATACATTGTGACATAAGGCCTCAGAACTTCATATTTAGCCGGAAGAACTTGGAAGTTTCGATTATCGACTTCGAAACTCTCAACCACCCCGAGTTCCCAAAGGCCATCCGTCCCTCGTTATGGGCTACTAGCTAATATACAAAAGTCTGGTGTCTCAATGCCGATCAACCCCAAGGCTTGGAATGGAGGTTGCCCAAATTCTTATGTGATCTCAAAGCCACCAAGTGTATCTCTACTTTGGCTCTGTGTCGTTGACTGTTGCATAAAACTCGTTGGCAATCCGGAGCTGCGCCTCTCTCCCCGTCTCGTTGGGCAGATCCGGAAGACCTCTGATGACCAGATACTTACGTCCCGTCAGAACCTCAGATGTAACTTTGAACGGATCAAAGTCCGCGCTGGCCTCATTCAGAACAGCATGCGAGCCCGTTACGGCGCCGCCCGCTTCTTGTGCAATAACAATCCCTGCCTGTCAAACCCACGTTAGAACATACAACAAGCGATCTCATCATCCTCACTCACGCATACGTCCCACGGCCTGTATGCGTGCCAATCGACCAGTCAGCAACAACCGACCACTAAGTACCAGCGAAACATGCTCACCAGCATCCAATCTCCCTAAACCACACGTCAGCATCCGAAGCAAGCCACGAACAACGGCCTCACCAATACAGATCCAACCCACCCTGCGCCACCATCGAGAAATTGAGCGCCGCACTCCCCAACGATCGCAACGACTGCGCCATCCGTCCCCCAGGAATGGACGCGTCCCCAGCGAGCTTCAAGAACGAGTCTACCTTGTCTTGGATCGTTGGCGTGCCTCGGTCAGAACCCCACTCGACGGCTGGAGACGGCCGGTCAGGAGGGCAATCGGCAACCATCGGACAGATGCGAGCATACATACCAATCTGAGCCTTGGCCAAACCGGGGAGGGGTTTTGGCGATGCAAGCGGGAGTTTTTGAGGCTGTCCGTTGCCCCTGGTGAGGTACGATCCCTGGCCTTCGATTCCCGTGTACTACATGAGCGTCAGCATCTACGTCACGACGAGATCGGAAACGGAGTGGGATCTCACGAGATGCTCTAGAAAAGGGTTGTACACGACGCCGAGAACAGGGCGTTTCTCGTAGATCAGACCTAGGGAGATGCAGCAGAACGGAAAGCCATGTACAAAGTTGGTGGTGCCGTCTGTACCCTCATGTACGTTCAGCGTCTCGTAGTGAATAAACGAGAACAGGATACACGCACCGATGGGATCCACGCAAAACGTCGGCTCGTCAGTGAGTTCGGGAAGGTTCCCATGAGAGAAAGACTCCTCGCCGATGCTATCATCGCGTCAAGCGCGTTTGATCGTTAGAGTCCAGAAAGGGACGTACAACTTGAAGTGAGGGTAGGCCTTCTTGATCTCGCCCATGACGAGATTCTCGACGGCGACGTCGTACTGCGTGACCAGATCGACCGAGTTCTTTTTCTCGTTTACATCTGAGGACGATTGGATTGCCTGGGATCCTTCCAGTATGACTGTGCCCGCAGTACGTGCGAGGCTGACGGTGAATGCGAGGATGGAGCGTAGTTCGGTGGGTCCCAAAGTGGTCGACATGGTGGAAAACGAGAAAGAGATCGGACGGTGGCACGATCACGTCGGCAGAACCGTATCCCTATCATACGCCACTGCCCGACCGCCACGAACGTGCAAACTTACGCTATATCGACGGTATCTAGAAGATCATCGATCATCGATCACCACCCTGGCCATGTGCGAGCTCCACAATCAACCCCGTAACATCGGGGTAGTATCTCCGACCGTCTCGTAAAACTCATTGGCAAGGCGCAACCATCCATCCTTATCGGTCTCTGCTTGTGTCGTCGGCATGGCTCTGATGACCAGGAATTCACGACCCATCAGTGTTTCCGGTGTCAGCGCGAACGGGTTGGCTTGTGAGCATTGCGCTTTCAGGAGAGAACGAGATGTAACACCGCCACCAGCCTCTTGAATGATGACGATAGCGGCCTAATGAACCACCTTCAGTCGGCTCACCAAACGGACGCGCTGTATAGACTCACACAGACATCCCATGGCCTGAGTAATCGCGTACAACCAGTCGGTAATCGATTGCATGACGAAACGTCTGGCTCACCAGCATCCGATCTCCCTGATCCGCAAACGGTGAGTGCGAACAAACAGGCGGATACGTGAAAAGCTCACCAACAAATATCGATGGCACCCTGGGCAACCAGGCAAAAGTTGAGCGCCCCACTCCCGGTCGTCCGGAGCGAATGAACCATCCGCCCACGTTCCACAGCAGCAGGGTCCGCCACCAAACGAAGATATGCATCGCACTTTGAATCGATCACAGGCGTAGCTCGGTCAGAGCCCCATTCGATGTCTGGTATCCCTGGGATAAGCGATGGGATTGGTGATGAACGGGGAACACACCAATGAGCGCTTTGGACAAGGAAGGGAGTGGTTTCGGAGCGGACAATGGGAGTCTCATGGGTTGACCAGAGCTCCGCGTGAGATATGATCCTTGTCCTTCGATCCCCGTATACTGCATATACGCCATTACACAACGATAGGATAAGTGCAGCGAAATTACATACCAAATGATCTAAAAACGGGTTGTACACAACGCCAAGAACGACACGTTTTTGATAGATGAGACCGAGGGAGATGCAACAGAACGGAAAACCATGGACAAAATTCGTGGTACCGTCTATGAGGAGAGAGACTCAACGACCGAATTTTCGAAGGGATATTTTCCCAGTTCACCTATGGGATCTACACAGAATGTCGGGTCGTCCGTCAGTGCAGCACGCACGCCCGAAGCGTATGATTCTTCTCCGATACTGAAATCGCGCGACGAGGAGACGCAAAATGCGTAGAGGTACGACGTCGTATCTCGAAACGAAATACTCACAATCGGAAACTTGGGTAAGTGTTCTTGATCTCGGTCATGACGAGGTTCTCGACGGCGACGTCATACTCTGTCACAAGGTCTGCAGAGTTTTTCTTCTCGTCTATGGAGGAGGCGGACTGGATGGCTTGGGAGCCCTCTAAGATGATGGTACCCGCACGCCGTGCTAGAATGACAGTGAAAGTAAGAATGGAACGCAGTTCGGTCAGTCCAAGCGACGTCGCAGCCATGGTAAGTAGTAGTAAACGTAAAAGGAATATTGTTCCCATCTCCGCACCGCGACGCGCGTCGAGATGGCGGCGTCGTCGTCATATCCCTACCTTGACTTTCGTCCATCATGTTCTTGACGCGCTCAGAGTACGGCAAGTAGCAGAACCATCGCATACCCATCTCGATCGCGCTTGACGACATATCCAGATCGTGGCGTGAACACCTTCTCTCCAGAAGGTCGATTATTCCAAGGTGTGCACCTCGCTCTTCACTCATCTCACCCCCCCGCTCTGACCAAACGATCCAGTCGAATATGCCATAGAGGCCATCAAAGTAAGCACCACCTGGTCCACGCGATCCATCCTAGTTACGACCCATTCCCATCCCACCCCCTCCAGCTGGGCTCAACCACCGTCGGCGTCTGCACCTCCGAAGGCGTCATCCTCGGCGTCGAAAAACGCGTCCAATCATCCCTCCTCGAATCCAGCTCCATTGAAAAAATCATGGAAATCGATAGACACCTCGGATGCGCCATGTCCGGCCTCACAGCCGACGCGCGTACCATGATCGACCACGCCCGCGTGACAGCACAGAACCACACGTTCACATATGACGAGGCAATCAAGGTAGAGAGCGTCACGCAGGCCGTGTGTGATCTCGCGCTTAGGTTCGGAGAGAGCGTGCATGACGGGGAGGAGATGATGAGTCGGCCGTTTGGCGTCGCCCTCTTGATTGCGGGGATAGACGAGCTGGGACCGCAGCTGTGAGTGTCTTGGTCCGTTTGTTCGGCGTTTTCGTTGACGTGGACACGTGTGGGCCTGCTTAGATTCCACACGGATCCTTCGGGGACGTTCATGCGGTACGATGCGAAAGCGATCGGATCGGGCTCAGAGGTTGCGCAGAGCGAGCTTCAGAACAAGTGGTACAAGGTAGTCCTCCTGCTGCATCAACGAGCCGCTTTGCTGACGTCGCCTTAGCAAATGACGCTGGTGGAAGCACAAAAACTGACGCTGGGGGTACTGAAGCAAGTCATGGAGGAGAAGCTCGATCACCACAACGTACAGCTCGCACAGGTGACACCTGGAAAAGGGTTCGAGATCTTGGACGAGGTGCGACTCAGGGAAATAATCGATGCAATGTAATAGTATCAATAGAATGTATATTCCATTCTGTGCTCGATATCTTCGCTTGCCTTTTGAAATCAAGACAATCTAGCGTTATAAGATCCATTGATGGTCTGCTCTGCAAGAGGAGGGCTTCAAATGCCATCACGTCTGTCATATGACCACCAAGTAGTTCATAAATGAAGCGAAAAAATTACGGTATGATAGATAGGTATACATATCGAGAGATCGATGATGAGTGTGATTGACACGTAGCGTTAAAAAAGAGTGTGCGAGTCGTTTCTTTGCGCAAAAAGGGGAGAAAAAATGCATGGGAATACAACCAAGAAAACCCAGACAAAGCATCATTATGTATGTATGGTATTGCGATAGGATATGCAGGGCAGTGGTGGAAAAGAACGAATTCAACAGCGAGCAGATTTCGTGAGAACGGAGACACGGGGGTTACATGAGTTGCATGTTCTTCAAATTGGTAGTGATGATGATCTCTCGGACTGCGTGAGCCTCGTTGTCAGCTGGACGAATGTAGCAAAAACCGCTGTGCTCACCCCTCTGGATGATCGTAGCAGTCCGTCTGGTATCTGTGACAGAGGTGAAATGGACTGGAAAGCTGTCAGACAAGAATGCGATAATGATGATGAGACCTTACTCTTGAGTTCCCTGGCTTTGTTCACAGAGAACTCTTGATGTATGGCCATAAACTTGTTGTGAAAATCTAAAAGGGGTCTGAGTCAGTTTCCGTTGTACGAGGAGTAGCGACTCACGTTTTGATACGCTCTCGAAATCGTTGGGCCGATCGCCGTATTGCAACATATAGTCTTTGAGGCGGACACCGGCCTTCAATTTAGCCTAGGAGAAATGTCAACCGAGAGACTATTGATACATGGGATCGACTCACTTGCAGAAGATCGACTTTGTTTAAAAAAAGGATGATACTGACGTCCATCAACAGCTTGTCGGAAACAAGAGATTTCCACAACAGAAAAGAATCTTCCAGTCGATTTACTTTGGGATCCTACGTTCGAAGCATCATAAGCGAAAGATAAGCGGGCACGAGGCAGAGTACGTCAACCCTACCTCTACAAGAACCTGATCGAACGCCGATATCGGTGCCAAGAATATGATTGCGTTCACTGATTGTGATCAGATAAAGGTGTCAAGGATCACGTCGTCACACTACTCACCATCCTCAAAGTACGGAGCCCAAGCGTGGCGTTGATTGCGCGCGCCGCCAACATCATATACTTTCCAGTCAAGATTGCGACGTTGGGAATCTGGGATCGAAAAGGTGTGTTCTACGACTCCCAGGGTCTTTAGACGGGCCTTCAAAACGTCTTCTGCGAGATATCCGGAACTCTATGCGGGCACGTAATGAAAAGACGAGAATACGCACGGTCGGATGGGAAATATCGCAGAGCAGTGATGCGGGTGATCTCATCCAAGAAACTAGAATGCAGAGATACGGAAATCAATAGGCGACAGTCGCGAAGCGTAAACGGAGACACTTACAAGCCGCTGCTTTCTTCTACTCTTAGTTCTTTTTCACGCAACCGTTGCTTGACGCTGGAATCTTTCCAAAGAGCTAACATTGGTTGGGCACATGCGTTGAGTACATGAACAGGATCTGATGGGTCGTCCCACCATCCCTCGATCTCGTTTGTATGAGCACTTTTTGGGCTTTTGATTTTATTACCGAGAGAAAACGCCTTCTTCCAATTAGACCTGTAGTGAACGCTGACTTCAGAAGAATGCCTCGATTTGCTCGAGCCGTTGCTCGAGGCTCCGGGGGACAATGAAGGTGACGTAGGAGAGAGGGGGAATGATGGCTGACGAGAGACAGGGATGGTGATGACCGGATTTGGACGTCCGTTCTTTGTGACTGTGCCTTGAGAGCTAAAACCGACGATTCCGTTATTTGAGTCGGGCCTCGCAGCAGGCACACGCGTTGGTTCGTCGTCGTCAGCCGAAGAAAGCATTTGTATCAGATGTTCCTCGAGCTCCTTGAGAGGCTCAAGCGCTCGTCGGTACTGATCGTACTTGGCAACCTGAGTACGCTGACGACGGCCATGTTTGAGGCGATGTGTGACATCTGGCTCGTCATCATCCTCAGGGGAAATGGCATCCAGAATCCTAGATAAGCGTCAATAAGGATAGGGTTAGGCAGAAGCAGAGTGCTTGCCTGCGGATGGAACGGACAAGATTTAGATACACGACGGCACGCCATGCAATACGATCAGCATGAAATGCCGCTGGGGCATGCATCAACTGAAATTCTGCACCCATCATAAGTTCCTTGAAATAGGATACAAGAGGCAAAAGTCGTGGAAAGAGATAAGGAGGACAACAGTACTATTAATCTTACACTGTGCGCATTTCTCTCTACTCTCTAGATGCGGTGCTGCCACGTACACAAGGCCGATAGGCGGTGACGAAGACGGAGGAGGGGTAGGGACAGGAGACGGGTTACACAAGGGGAGGGACAATAGAAGTGGGAAAGGAGCCAAGTAGGGTAGGTACTCACGCTTAAGTGTCGTGCTTTTGCCGCTCTCGCTCTGGCCAAGGAGGAGGACCTTGATCTCTTGCTTCGTCCTGAGCTCTTTCTTTTCCTGTCTGAGCATTTCATCAATGCCATCGCTGACGCGCTTTGCCTCAAGTTCCGCAAAGAGCCTGCGGTCGCGATCTGCGGGTGACTCGTTTGCGGGAGGCTGAAGCGCGGCCCAAAATGGATCCGACATGGATCGACGGCGGTTGGGAACGAGGGGTGCGTTCATCGCCGTTTGGATGGTCGACGACGAGGGCGGGGGGAGGGGAGGACGAGCGAGACGCTCGAGTTAAGATGTGGAAGACGAGGAGAGGAAACAACTTGACAAGGCGGCAGAAAGAAGGACTTCCAAACTCGGCAGACATACGCTCACGTGCCTGCGAGTATGTTCATGCGTCGACGGTGTGAAACGCAATACATACACAACACCACTGTTCCGACAACTGAGGGCCTCAGCTCCTCCGACGATCTTAGTAAATTTCTATTACTGCGCCTTCGCGACCGCGTGCTACATGTCCCTAGCGATCCGAAGCGTGTGGTATATGTCAGCACGCCAGGGCGATTTTACTCCATACGGCTCAAGTTCTAGTAGCCCGCGGGCAGACCTTCTCTCGACGGCGGCTCTCTTTCCCATGTCTGGTCAGGTACGGGCACGTACAAACGGCATGGCTAACGTGCAATAAGATCTTGCGACTTGAAACGCCTTGGGTTTCCCTCACACCCTGGCGTATCGTGCAATACGGTAAGCACGTCTCTGAAACTCATGTCTGACTCGCTTATCTTCTAACGTCACACCAACACTTTCATGCCGCTCTGCAAAGACACTGATCATATCCGTACAGTAACGTTACCACACAAAAGCCCATGGAGGTTATTCGGTCGCATTCGGGACTGGGGCCGGCTCTGAAAAGAAATGAGATGATGGTTCCTGACACTCTGTCCCTAACGAGGAGGAAAATTTGGTTTGGCGGCTTTAATTGTATTTCCGATTTTGCTAATGCGGCAGCAGGGCTCGTAATCACCGGAGCGCACTCGACATGGCGTTGTCGCCTAGTCGAAGCCACGGGTCGCTCGACTTCACGTACTATTGTTTCGTCGCGGGTTCCGAACGGCGATCGTGAAACCCGTCAAGCACCCGAATGCGGCACGAATCATGTATGTAATAGTACGCTCGTCGGATTGCCCCTCGGTGGCCAGAACAAATTTCGTCAAGAGGGTCTTCGAAGCGGCATATTCACATAAACCCGACGAGTGTCACTTGTCGTTTCGATCTCTAGGTGTAAGGTTACATTTTTGCTGACGTGAATTTACGTCGTAGGACCTCTTCTATTGTGCGTTGCATCGTGTCACGTCCTCCCACTGGAAAATTGAATCCCGTGTAATGGGAGTATGCACTGATATTCAAGTTGTTGGTGGACTTGACAGCTTCAAGCCGGTTATGATGTGGCGCCGATACTCCTTTCTGCCAAATAAGCTTCTCAAGGGGTACGGTCGCTTCTCACTGTTGTTAGCCACCAGGTAGAGGTTGTTATGATTGGTAGCTGCGATTCGCGCCGGTCCACTTGACAACCTTGTAGTATTATTATCGCGGCTACAGCCTACAGCCTGCCCTATATTTACATCTCGGTAAAGCTACACGCACATTCCGCCTCAGACACTATTCAGTGACGGGGGAACGTTTATTGAATATAGAAAGAGTAATATCCTGTTTAACTGTTTACATAAACAGTTGAACTAACTTGTTCATGACAAAATCATCGTCGCCATTTCATCGCAAATGACTTTGATGTCGGACGATCACGTCTTCCTCAAGGCCCCGAGTCCAGGGCAAAAACAATGAAAACCAAGTTGTTGCCAACATGCATGCTGGCAAACAGGAACCACAGCCTCTGAGATCATCGATTCGATTCGCGATCACTTCTCACCATGGTTGGCTCAGCAACCTGACTACCCTCTCCATGGTGACACGATCTGCCCAGCATTGCGATCACCCGAAACTACATTGGGAGAATCACGCCCCTATCCCCTTCATCCTGTCTTTACAAAAAGTTTACAGTACTGTAGTGTAATCCAACAAAATAGACATGTCACAACCGACGAGACAAAGCTAACGGTGGTGAAGTAACTCTGGGTGTCGGAGACGGTGTGATCGCGTCACTGCCAGTGATGACTGCAGGGAGCGGCATTCGCAACGACGTGCTGGGGCCTAGCGGCGCACCCAACGTCGGCGGCTCCGGATTCGGGCGCTCAGATGGAGTCGAGATACCCCGCTCATCCTCCTCCGCTTCCCGTTGCAGCTCGGCGGCATCCCCGTCGTCCGACGTCGGCTCATCGTCAATCGTGAGCGGTCGCGGTCGACGCGCCTCGATCGCGGAGACTATGTTCGCAAAGTCCTTCTCCCCGGTCCACTCTCCAACGAGTTCCGTGAGGTCGTCGTACCCTTTCGCGCTCACGATGTCGTTTTTGAATAGGTGGGCTTCGGCTTTGGAGCGTTCCGTACGAGGAGCTTTGAACTGGCTGACGCAGAACTTGGTGAGGGCCCAATGGTTGTCGAGATATCTCGACTTAGCATGTGCGTAAGGTGTGTGGGCGAACGTGCGAAGCGTGTGGGATAGGCTTACCAGTCTCAGATAGGATGGTATGAGAGTAGACTCTACGTCTATGAGAGGCGTTGATGAGAAGCATGTCGGATTGGACTCGGCGGCCGTGGCGATCATCACGGAAGATGCACCTGAAGAGAGGGAGCTGTTAAACCTAAATATGCCTGAGCTAGCACGACGACAGACCTGTCAGCTTCTTGACGCGTTTTGCGTCCTCCCAGCCTGTAGAGTCTCCGTTCTGAACGACAGCAATGTCTACGCCGAGTCCGCGCACGAACTCGACGATCTCGCCGAGCCTATGCACCAACGCAGCCTCTCCTTTTCGCATGTTCCTCGTGCGGCAATGGATCGTCAGAGCGCTCACGCCAGTGCGCACGATACGCTCGACGAGTTTCTTGGTCTCCTCCTGCGTCGACAGCAGTCGAATTTTTGCAGACACAGTGATCTCGGGAGGAAGCTCCCTCCGCAGGGCAGTCAAGATGGCGCACAGGAGATCCGGGTTGGTGAGCAAGGCCGCGCCCATGCCTGAATGTGTGCTGAACGGCTTTGGGCAGCCACAGTTGAGATCGATACCGGATACGTCCTGGAGGACGGTCTTGGCTGCTTGGACGGCGAGCTCGGGGGATGCGGAGCCGATCTGGTAGATGAGGTAGGGTTTTTCGATCGGGTGTGTGGAGAACACGGCGCGGGTCTTGCCGTTGTAGGAGACGACGCCGGTGTGCGCTGGACCGGTCACCAAATGAGCGGGAGGAGAAGACGAAGGTGGGGGTACTTACGGTCGACGGCGCGTTCGGAGTGGAGTATGGCCTTGTCTACGATTTCGGGGCCCCAGACAAGCGTCGCGCCGTGTTTGAGGGCAGTCAGGCGGGTGGGCACTTTGACATGGTCAGTCGCGTGGACGGGAATGGGAGACGGGTACTATGGACGTACGTGCACCGGAGCGGACCATCGGTGCGAGAAATACGCCATTCTTGAACGAATCATTCGTGAGATATCCGATTTTCTGGCGCTTCGGTGCGCGTTCGGGCGAGGCTGACGTGCCGCGACGGGACATCAAGAAATTGACGAGGGGAGAGCGTCTCATTCAACCTGAAGTAAATTCACACGGTTCAGTGAATCCCGATACTCGCTGGCCTCGGCTGGTATTCACGAGGATGTTCGAGATGGCTTTGATCTTACGCCCCCGGGCCATAGCCATCCATATCTGTGACTCTGTTTGGGAGTTTAACTCTCGCCACCTGGCAGATATCAACAAGTATGTCTCAGCGTTGGAGGAGGCAGTCTGTCAGACGCCCGATGGCCATCCCGACAAGCCAGCTTGATTTTGAACTGCCTCGGGATCTCTTCGTTTTACTGCACGATCTTTGTCTTGAGTATCCTGCCATTGCTCATTCATCCCGACAAATGCTATAATGTGCTATGTAGCTCTTGGGACAATATCACACTCCACCAGTCAATCAGCATTTCGTTTACCAACACTGTGATCTTGCCGATTCGAAGTTCTTGGTTGAAATACAGTTCTTGCCATCGAGGTTTGAAGCAACTCGTCCATCTCGCCTGGGAGAGATGTACATAGTCGATTTTTCGAGTCTCAAGAATTATATACCGACCTAGCCTGACATCCGATTATCTGATAAGAACGTTGGATGACCGGACGATGTGAATTCACACGGATATGATTCGATCGTTCGTCAGGTCAATGTCCATTGTCACCAAAACCCATCCTTCGCTGGCCATAGTCTCGACAGAGGGCAAGTATCATACCGCCTACTCATTCTAGTACCCGTCTGACACTCTACAGCTGCCCCCTCTGCCATCGGGCCGTACTCACAGGCCATCAAGGCTGGCGACCTCGTCTTCGTCTCCGGCTGCATCCCCCTTGTTCCAGCAACCGCCCAGGTCGTCGAAGGCGGCATCGTTCCACAGACCAACCAGGCGCTCGCCAACCTCAAAGCTGTCCTTGAAGCCAGCGGCACCGACGCCGGTCGCGTCGTCAAAACCACCGTGAGTTGCCGGTTCATCCCGATCACCATCTAGTACATAGTAAACATCCTGCGACAGGTTTTTTTGAAGGACATGAACGACTTTACCACCGTCAACGGCATCTACGCCGAATTTTTCGGTGGTCACAAGCCTGCCCGTTCCGCCGTCGAGGTCGCGCGCCTTCCCAAGGACGTCCTCTTCGAAATCGAATGCATCGCAAGGTATGTGGGATTTCTCGACACCTACCATTGACAAGTTCTGATCCGTTCGTACCCGCATCAGCCTCAAGAACTGAGTGCCCGGGGAGGTCATTATCGACATGCATTGCTCTCTACAGATATCACAGACAGTAGTACATGTCCCAAGCAAGCTATCCGATACCCCCTGTCAGGCTACATTGATGCGGTACCTGGCTGCCACCAGACCAAGTAAGGGATGATCAAAATTATGAATACTCTATGCGTGTGCTGGGATATCTAATGCGCAAAATAGATCACTAACATCGTGCGGGGATAGGCTAATATGATGGACACCGGCGACTATAAAAAGAACGACAAACCGAAACGAGAGGAATCTAATGCTTACCCAGCCAGTAGATAGGGGTCCAAAGAGAGAGTAGCCGCGGACAAAATAATAGGTCAGATGGGGCGACACCCGTCGCCTCCGTGTCCGTGGGTAGATCAAATGAGAAGAAAAAATAAATGGCAGTCCATTATGGCAGCTTGCGGGATCCGTATCGATCAAGCGACGGAAATGAACCGCGCCCAGGAAACGTGCGACGTTCGTGTCGACTTCACATGATGATACAATCCTTGCTCGAAGTCGTATTCTTCCCATCGGCGCCATCCGCTCGCAGCACAACAGATTCTGAGCGACCTGGAACAGGACTCCCCTTTAGGCGCTGCTGCGCCCGTTTGTCACCAAGCTCAGCTGCCTTCTTGAAGTACACCATGGATCTTTTGACGTTGTATTAGATAATTCAGATGACAATGCGTGATACACCACATACTCTTTGTGGTCTGGCGGTGTTCCGATGCCGACTTCGAGAAAATACCCAATGGCATACATCGCTTTGGAAAGTCCCGCGTCCGCAGCTCTCTTTGCCCATAGGTACGCTTCAGTGTCCGATTGCGGAAGCACACCCGGCGACCCAACCAAATACCATGCTGTCAGTGCAAAGCATGCGTCACGATGATTTTGTTGAGCAGCAATGTTCTGGTTACAGCGTCAGAGCGCGACACTGGGTCCGGCAAGGACTCACGTAGTAATGAATGGAGAGGGCAGGATCTTGAGGACAACCCAATTTGCCGTACTCGTAGAACTCCCCTAACCGATACGCTGACGGGGCATATCCAAGTTCTGATGCCTGGGCAAGAAGTTCAACGGCGTACTCCGTGTCCACAAATACGACGTTATACACGCCCTTCTCGTGCAACAGAGACAGTTCGTGGAGGGCATGTGGGAATTCGGCTGTGGCATGCTCTGCTGAGCGTTTGAGCCACTTTACACCCTCTCTGGGGTGCTTGGCGAGACCAAGTTCGCCGTTGAGTTCTACTATACCAAGACGGTACATGGCACCCGGATGGAGTGCGGCAGCCGCCTTGCGAAAAAACTGGATTGCCTTGGGAGATTCACGTCTACAACCCCAGCCGTTCTCACAACACGTGCCAGCACGGTAGGCTGCGTCAGGGTGGCCGTGCTTTGCTGCGAGCACGAACAAAGGGTAGGCACGATCAAAGTCCTGCTTGCCTTTGTATGTACCTATCCCGTTTGCGTAGCAGTCTGCGAGGAAATACTGCGAGGCGGGATGACCACGATCGGCGAGACGCTTGAGGAGAGCTAGTGCCTCCGTGACGAGGTTGTCCCTCTTCTCGATTGCCTTTTCAATGTCCATGACGTTGCCTGGCGTGGGTTCCGGTATGGGGTATGTCTTTGAGGCGTCGATCATGAAGACGGCGAATTCAAACTGGAGATCTGGATCCTGCGTTTTCTTTGCATTGGCGCGGTAGAGTTCGAGCGTGCGGTCGTGGGAGAGGAGTGAGGCTTGATTGCCTGGACGGAGATGGGAGTGATCAAGAAGAGGCCCTGTTGCGTGTGGTGGTGGGGATGGAGCACGGACAGAGCGGGAGGCGGGGATGGGACGGGAAGGATTGTGGTCAACGTTCTGTGGGGCATAGAAGTCGTCTGGGTCGTGGTTGTGGTGGATTTCAAGCGCGCCGAGCGGGACATCGTCGGGGTCGTACGCGGCGTCGGCGGGCTGCTGGAGAGGCGAACCGGAGGGGCGGGAATGTGACGGGCGGGGACGGGCGGGAGTACCAAAATCGGGGCCATAGAAGGAGTTTGGGCGGGACTGGTCCTGGGCGTGCATCATGGCGGACAAGGAACAAGCCTGTGACACAGCTTTACCACTCACAATATTATTATGCAGTCTCTCCGTTCAGGGCGTCCCTCGGCGCCGTCAAGACCAGTCAAAAGACATGCTTCAAAGCTCTCAAAGTCGCCCTCGACGAGGCAAAATGCACGCAAGTCCACCGTGGACGACAAGATGAAGAAGCGCATGTCGCTCAGATATGCAGAGATATCAGCACCGACGGACGCATCCGTACCACCGCTCCCAACCGTCCCACTCGGCCTCAGACCGGGCATACCGCGCGATCCAGACGAGATCGTGCGCGACATCGCCCAGGTAAAGGAGGATCCGCGTCTCCTCGACCAGCGTCTTCTTGACAAGGAAGACTTTGATCCCGACGATTGTGTGTCTCACAAATGACGCCAATCATCACAAAGTTGACGACCAACATCACCAGACCTCAAGGCGAAGCTCGCTAACTCGACAGAGGCAGAACTCAAATCTCTCCAGTCCTCTCTGCGCTCCATCAAGGACGACACCGCCGTCGAGCTCCAGCGCAACGTATTCAAAAAGTCAGTCTCATCTCGCCTTGCAGCCTATCGCTGATCGCCCAGATGATACAGCTATGCCGAGTTCGTGCTCGTCTCAAAAGAGATCGGTGTGCTCGAGAACGAGATGCTCGAACTCAAGGAGAGTCTCCAGGAATGGAAGAGCATGCCGTCTCTCTTGCACATCGATGAATCCGCATCCGTCGCAGGTCTATCTCTCTGTCCACACTCATGTCGCACAACTGATCCTGTCTCTCAGAACGCCGGCGTGCTGCACGCTCTTCCGTCGTGGATCTCCGCATCCTCTACGCCTCCCAGATGCAAGCGCTGCATTCACAGATATCCGGCTCTGCCAAGTTTGCGCCTGCCACCCAAGGCAGGCATGTCGTCGCTGAAATGGACGGCATCTGGGAGTTGAACGCGGCCACCTACAAGGTCGTCAGCATGGTCCGGTTCGTCGTATTGGACGATGCCGTTTTGGTTGCCAGGAGACGGAGGGGCGGTGCCTCTGCAGCTGGAAGCAGCAGCGCTGCCGAAACTGCAGGCAAGCTCGTCGCGGAGCGGTGCTGGCCCTTGAACGAGATGCTGGTCCTCGACACCAAAGATACCGCCAGTAAGTCGCATCTGATTCGTGTTTCGTCTTCTGACTCTCCGCAGGCATGACCAACGTCTTCAAAGTTCGTCACGGCAAGGAGACGCACGTCTACCGCACCGACGCTCCCACCGACAAAAAGACGTTGCTTGGTCAGTTCCGCCAAGTGGCCGAGGAACTGGCAGTTCGAAGACGCAAGGAACGCGAAGGCGAACATGAACGCAGGAAAAGCTTGTGGGCAGGGGCTAACTCGGGGGCCGAGGTAACGTCCGTCGTTGCCTCCATTTAACGCCATTTTCACGTCCACCAAGCAACGCGCATCCGCGGCGTTCAACCTCGACAAACTTCCCCCGCTTTCTGAGTGGATGACCGAGTTGGCGCGCGCCGCCAATTCTTTGACGCCTACTTCTGCAGAGGCTTCCAGTAGAGCCAAAAGCGACCGCAATGCCCATGCACTATCAGAACTCTCGGATGACCTGACAGTTGCTATAGCGCTCCGTGCATGGCCTCGTGCTGTTGAGCTGGCCGAGTCCGCACGATTACATCCTAGTCTGTCGCCGCTGGTCGCCGCGCTAACATCTGCGCTGCTGGACGCTCTTGCTCGGCCCAAGAACTCAAAGTCCACGTGCGTTGAACTTGTCGGTCATTTACTGCGTCTCGGTGCTGTGGCTCGTGCCCGGGAGACGTTCCTGGTTGCCAGAGGAGCGGCGATCAAGGCTTATGTTCGAGCCATCACGTTTGAAGGGCATGTCGGCCTCTACATCCACCAACTCGCAGTGGTGGTGTTTACAGCGATCAAGCACACTGCGGACTGGTTCCTTGCTGGGTTCGTGGAGCATGAAATGACCTCTGGTGAGTCATTGCTTGAACGAGGCGAAATACGGGCTCAAACAGAGATCCAGGCTTCATCGATTGGGCAAAGAAGCAAATCGAGTTGTATGCCGAGATGTTCAGGAAACAGGTCTACAGCTCGGACGTGGACCAACCAACGATCGACGAGGCGCTCAAGATCACCCATTCCCAGAGTCGAAAGGTTTGTGTTCTTTTTCCATATGTCGTTTTAGACTGACGTCCACCTAGTTGCTACAAGAATTTGGCCTCGACTTTCGCTACCTCTTCGATGATCTCTTGGCTCAGCATCCCAAACCCGCATCTAGGTCTACGTCTATGCCTACCCCCCAGCATAAGCCTATCCGACTTGCGATTCCGCCTTCATCCTTTTCGCGGACGTCGAATTCGTCAAACTCACCTTCACCGTCACCTTCAGCCGCGAACCCGCCTTCGACACCGACGACCCGTCTACGTCGACCTTCGTTGTCGAGAGCTGATTCAAGCAGTGTCCCTTCGACCCCCGTGAGACCTCGGCTTCCGAGGTCCTCGGACAGTCTGAGGGCCACTGGGCCGCTGCCGCCGCGTTCGACGAACAGGCCGGGTGCTGTGCCTGCGACGCGTTCTGCGCAGATTGCGGTTCCTGACCGGGAGGGGATGATTTAGTTCCAACCCCTTTGGAACGTTCTGTACAGTAGAGTTCAAGTATCATAAGCATCTGTATCAGTAGTGCATTCGTGTTTCGTTTCTGCGAGTGCCAGGAGACGCGTCAGTCACGCGTGACCACACGCGTCTCATACTTCTTGGTCAGCACGAACGACGATGACCACCCCCATTGAACCCAACCCACCGCGATGGAGTCCGTCGACAGACCCAACATCCATCGCCGTTCCAGGACTCGACACCAACGCACCCATAAATGACCAGATTGACCAGATCGAACAGCTGATCACCATCAAGTTGCAGGTGAGCGCGGGATGTGTAAATCCCAGCAACGAGTGAATGATGATCGAGTGGGGGGCAAGAATATAGATGCCAACTTTTCACGGATTCAGCATTTGATGTCAACCAGGCTTTTGCCAGCTGTGAAGCGCTATGCGCTCGGTACCGAGCCGGTTCGTGAGGCGGCCAAGGTATGGCTTTTTTGCCTCGTTGTCATCCTTGTCGTTTTCACGCCTTTGTTCTAGTTTTGGACGTCGTTTTACGAACAAGCTGCGCAAGTGCATATACCGACGCTTGAAGATGCCGAGTATGACGCTGCACAAACTGAAGACGAGCAGACGCAGCCGTCCGTCGTCGCTGCGTCCGAATCGGCATCCGTCTCTGGGGTGTCCGGGAACTTAGACACCAGCGTCACCTCGTCGTACGCACCCTCAGAGATTATCACGGCACCGGCATACGACGTCACAGCGTCCGAGAGCTCGTTCATGCCTGCCTCCAACGCGGTGTCCTCGACGCCGGCACGTCCTGGGCATGCGCCCGATTGCACGGTGGACGAACAGCCCTCATGGAGCGCTTCTCTCGAGTCGCCGATGGTCCGGCTCAAGAGCGAACTCCAACGGTTTGCGCGCGAGGAACTAGAGGAGGAGCAAGAGGCCTCTGTTTTGCAATCGGACGCGTCGTCGTATGCGGACAGCATCATGTACGAGGAGGAGGACACTATTCAGCAGATCCAGTCCGCTCGTGGTCAAGACAAAACGGAGATGGAGAAGAAGAGTGCTGCGAGGCTGGATCGCGAGGAACCCAAAGCCAAGATCCAATCATTGAACATTCCCCGCAGCGCGCTGCCCACTCCTCGTGCAAACGTGACCAACGCCCGTGTGTCGCCGCTTAAAGTCAAGCCAAAGACGCCAGTTGCTATTCCAAAGCATATACAGACTTTCCTCCCCGCTAAGCTAGAAAATGAGCCAATATTCCCGTCGCCCCGTCGCCCCCGATATGAACGGAGCCCGAAAAAGCCTACTGGTCTTGCTTCGTCGACGTCTATATCCACATCTGCGTCCTCTTCCGTTCTAGATATCCCCTCTCTGACACAACAACACGCGTCTGACTCGAACCCGGAGCCAAAACCCCCAACGTTCAATGACTCCTTTGATGATTCTATGGATCTGATGCAGGGTATGTCTCCACCACGGACGTTGGCGTTTGCGAGGGCACCCAGGTCCAGTGTGGGGCTTGGACTTTTGCCGCCACTCGGGCGAACGCCTGGAAAAGATTTGTTGCCTACTCTCGGGAGAACTCCTGGGAAGGAGGCGGCAGACCGCATCAGACGGGATCTGCTGGGCGACATGCAGAGCCAACTATTAGGATCCACGAATAGCGCCGCGTCGAACAAGATGAGAACGCCTGCATTTGGGTATGGCACCACGGCCCTCAAGGACGATACGATGAGTACGATTCCGACCCCGCCTTCGCTCTCGCGGTATATGCGACACGCATCCAACTCGAACGATTCGGACGATTCGTTGGATGAGGACGAATTTGGGGATGAGGACGAATTCGGGGATGGGAATGAGGCTGCGGTGCACCCATTTGCACGTGCGCTTGCAGGGAGTGTGGAGGAAGGGGACGAGTTCGACTCGGACGACAGCTTTGATTCCGAGGGTGGATACGATGCGGTTGGTCCGGGGGATATCGATGACGCGGAGTCGGAGACGGTGTTTGGGATCTCGCCTATGCAACGGCGGCAGCAGGGGAGGGAACTGGGACAGCTGAGAATGCTCGGGGAGGATTTGTTGCAGGATACTATCGGGATTGGAGGGCAGCTTGCAAAGGCGGGGAGAATCGAGGAGAGTCCAACGCCGTACGGCAGGAATTGAGAATAGATCACGTGATTATCGGATGAGCGGAAGGAACTTGGGGAGAGCCGGCGCTTGAGAGAACTCCATGACCATTGACTAACACCAAGGATGATACCCACCCGACGTACTGCATCGCGCTCTCTTGGCCGGATACGCGCTCAGGCGGTGACGCAGGCACCGCTGGTCGTTCACTTACACACTACACCCGGGAGCACTGGGAAATTGGTGGCTCGCGCAAGCACTTCAACGAAGACGAGGTGTCTAGCTCGCCCATTCAGTGTATCCTCGCGCCGAAGCCTCGCAACCGCTTCTCCGGGTGAGCGTCACAGGCTTTGCGTCTAATGTCGTACGCACTCAATCTTCTGAGTTTCCTAGCAGATCCCACGTCCCGCTCGCTCGCGAAGAAGCCTCATTTCGACAAGATACTCGTCGCAAACAGGTGTGTCCATTTGTTCCATCGTGCGTCCTTCGCTGATACCTTGTTCTCAGAGGCGAGATTGCCTGTCGTGTGATCCGAACGGCGAGGAAGTTGGGGATCAAGACGGTAGCGGTGTATAGCGAGGCTGACGCGGAGTCGCTGCACGTCCGCGACGCCGACGAGGCGTATGGCATTGGTCCTGCGCCGTCGGCCGAGAGTTATGTGCGTATCGTTCACTTCATGCTAGGAGGTTGACCTTTGATATCCGCTATTTGGAATCGTAGTTGCGCATGGACAAGATCGTTGAGGTGTGTCACATGAGCGGTGCGCAGGTCCGTCTTGTTGCTTTCCGTCGCTCTTTCGACGTGGAGCGCTGACGAGAGTCTGTGGCGACCGATCAGGCCGTCCACCCTGGGTGAGACCGCGTCCCTTTCGTTCTGACGTTGTTGTGACTTGAACGGGCATTTAGGTATGGTTTCCTCAGCGAGAACGCCAAATTTGCCGAACTTCTTGCGAAGGAAGGGATCGTATTCATTGGCCCGCCTTCGAGTGCCATCATTGCCATGGGCTCCAAGAGGTGAGTATAGATCCCCTCAGTGTATTTCACCCTGTGATGATGGAAAAAAAAACAGCGAATCTAAGAATATAATGTCCGGTAGGTCCGACTATCTTGGCCTTGTAGTGATGTTGACGTTCCTGGATCAAAGCTGCTGGCGTGCCGTGCGTTCCAGGTTATCACGGTGATAATCAAGATCCTCAATTACTCTTCAACGAAGCAGAGAAAATTGGTAGGTCGTCATGGATAACTGGTCGAACTTCATTCTAGCTTGTTTCAGGTTACCCTGTTTTGATCAAAGCCATTCATGGCGGAGGTGGAAAAGGCATGCGTGTCGTGTCGATACCTTCCGAGTTCATGGATGCTCTGGAATCTGCAAAACGTGAATCGTTGAAAGCGTTCGGTGATGCAAACGTCCTGGTCGAGAAGTACATCGAGCGCCCAAGGCACGTGGAAGTACAAGTCTTTGCGGATGTGCTTGGTCGAGTGGTCAGTCTCTGGGAGCGAGATTGCTCCGTGCAAAGACGGAACCAGAAGATTATCGAAGAGGTGAGATATACTTTTGATTGCAACGAATGGCCAGTTGACCTCCTTTTTGATAGGCTCCTGCACCAGGCCTTTCTCCCGAACTTCGCGCAGATTTGTCCGAGAAGGCTGTCGCTGCTGCGAGAGCGGTCAACTATGTTGGAGCGGGTACTGTGGAATTTATCTTTGATAACAATACTCAGAAGTTCTACTTCATGGAGATGTGAGCATTCGTGATGTTATGTGCTATAAAGTGGAGCTAAAGCTGGAAGTAGGAACACACGTTTGCAGGTGGAGCACCCCGTCACTGAAATGATAACTGGTCTGGACCTCGTAGAATGGCAGCTCGAGGTATTATTTGCGCCCCAACGCGATCTCGTCCTGACTTACAAACGTGACAGGTTGCAGCTGGTAACCCGCTTCCTCTCACTCAGTCCTCTATTCCTCTGGTCGGACACGCGTTTGAGGCACGAATCTATGCAGAGAACCCCCGAAACGATTTCCTTCCGGACTCGGGCCGGCTGTTATACCTCTCGACACCTACCCCAACACACGTCTTTGCACCTCCACTACCACCTTTTTCTTCAGAATTGGTTGGGCCTTCACGACGTGTTCCCGATACATCTGCTGCGATTACTCCTTCACTCCGGCTCGAGCAAGGCGTTACCGATGGAGCTCAGATTGGTGTGTTTTATGACCCAATGATTGCCAAGCTCGTGGTTCACGGACGGGATCGGAGCGAAGCCTTGAGAATGCTCAGACGAGGACTTGAAGAATATAAAGTAGTCGGCGTTGCTACCAACATCGAGTTTCTCAGAACGCTTGCGGGCAACGATGCATTTATTGAAGGAGACGTCGAAACAGGGTTCATCAAGAAACACGGTGCAGAGTTGTTCCCCCCCGTTTCGGACCCCTCATCAGAACTCTTAGCGCAGGCTGCGCTGTATGTCGTCCTTCGAGATCAAACACCTCCATCGGCCCTGCAAAGCCCGTGGGTGACTCTCGGGGCACGAAGGTTCGTAGGGGACGTCTACGAGCGTACCATCACGCTATCCAAGGACGAACCTGCCGCTACCCATATCAACGTCACCCTTAAACACACTTCGCCTGGTCGCTTTGACATTGTTGTGAATGGCCCTTCTCCGACGACTTTCAAGTCAGTCTCTGCGCGTCTCTCTTCACCCACAACCCTTGCGGCATTGTCGACGAACACTACGATCGTCTCGCAACTTCCGCCGCCGGCCTTGCCAGCCTCGACCTCTTCGAATGCGATGGAACGCCTGCATCTTTTCTCGACGGACGGGAAGAAGACTACGCTTGCACTCCCTCCCCCTGCGTGGCTCTTGTCGTTAGGAGGAGACATCCTTGCCGCGCACAAAGGCGCGCTCCGGGCACCAATGCCAAGCTTGGTCGTCGAGGTGCGGGTGACTCCGGGGCAACACATCGAGAAGGGACAAGTGGTAGTCGTCTTGGAGAGCATGAAGACGGAGACGGTCTTGAGGGCCGAGGCAGCTGGTGTCATCAAGTCTGTTGGGTGTGCCAAGGGTGAGATGGTGGAAGAAGGGCGGGAGTTGGTGGACATCGAAGAAGATGGTGCGGACGCGGTGTGATGACTTGGAGCCCATTTATACCTGTCTTGGAGGCAAAACCTGCTTCAATCAGATCTATGCATTTGTACATGTAGGTAATGAATCAACAATACCAGCGCAATCGCTCTCTTTGTGCTCCTCTCTCAATATGAGCCTTCAGGTCGGGATGCGCCTTGAGACTTCAATGAACATCACAGACAATGAACACGTGACATGATGTATCTCGGGACCGATCGTGGGAATCTGGACCGTTGCGTGGGATTCCTGGGTGTGGCGAACCTTGTTGTCAGCTTTCCAATCAGACAACCATTTGTCCATACCACATGGATCTGCTCATGCTCAATTATTGGATCTGTTCTGGAAATGTCAGACATATCTTCCAGGTCAAGATCTTGAAAATAGAGACTGTCTTCAGTCTTCAAGAGGCTATCAAGAACAAGGACCCAGCAACTTTTGGCAACGTGGGTGCAGCTTGTCTCACTCTTTACAAGCCTAAGAGTCCCATATCCAAACCCCATGAAGAGAATCTCAGCAAATTTATACTCTCAGAGAATGCAAGGCTCTTGAAGGGGATGCATGAGTTGTCAGCTTCTAAGTTTTCATGGCACCACCACCCAAGCATGACATCCATGTCATAGTCATGGTGGGTATGTAGCAGAGGTGATCCAAGCTGGTCCTGACAACTGATTCTTCTCTAGATGTGCCATCAGAAATCATTCGTTGGCTACAAGAGTCCAATCCCAATGACAGGTTTATGATTCCAATCCAACCAAAGCGAAGATTCAAGGCATCGGATGGTATATACCCCACATCAAGGATGCACAATCAAAGCTGAGGAATGTAGACATCTACCATATACCCTTATACCCTCACTGTTTACTACAACCAGATCGAGCCCCCTCACGTTCCACAACCAATCGACTCAGAGACCGCTGAGATGGACACCATGTCCTTGCAGTCATCCTTGCCTGATGCCTTGCTCGTTGTACAGTTATACGAGCGACTGTATGACCTTCCCCCCTTTTCAATCATCACTGGTCGACTCCATCTTCCTGTATTTGTTTTCTCCCTGACATCCCTCACCGCTATCACAGCAAAACCTGGATTGGACTCGATCGTTCACGTCTACCATGCCACTACGCTTGTCCTCGGTGACATACGCATTGAGACCAGCAACGGCTTGGTTGGAATGCACGGCTTGGTCCTCATCCACCCTTGGATCAGTCCCCTTCTGGACAGATATTTCTTCATCTCAATCTTAAGTCAAACTTGCCAAAATACAAGTCAATAACCTTTGCTAAGTTTTCAGCGGCATTGAGTAATTTGTTCCCTTGTCGGCGGTCTGGTCTTGAATTTACATACGTACATAAGATTAGATTCTGAGTAGATCCTTCAGAAGGCTGGCTGTGTTTCAAACCTAAGTCAATGGTAGGGCGGCAGCAAAAAAAAAATTGAAGTCACCACACGGAAGAGAAGGGAAGGGAAGAAGGACAGACCCAGAGATCTTGTTTTCGGGGCGACAGGAGCTGTTTTCAAGTTAGTGAGGGTGCAATTTCCATGGAAGGGCTAGTACTGTTGCCCGTTTCCATGGTAATTCTCGGTGATATGCAAGTGAGAGGGCACACACCTCAGCAGAAGAAGCACTTGGCAAGAGATCCAGGGCGCGGTCAATTCCTGTCACCCGTTAATTCCGCTGCCCTGCATTAGCACCCTACCTACTACACAGCCGCCCCGGTGACCTTGTCGGACGTCTCACCGATCTGCAGCTTTACACTATAATATACCATTTTGGAGGGAATAAATATTCTTCTGAAGTCTTTGTGGCCTAGTCTCACCTTGATCTAAGCCTCACTATAGTGGATTATACCTGCATCTCATGCATGATGGATCCTCTTGATGGATCGTGGGGGCCATCTCCATGATCTCCAGTGTCATGTAGTCTTGCGCATATTGCATCAAGACTATAAGAGCCAGGGTTGATCTTCTATAGAACACTCCTATCAATCCAAAGTGAGTGTGTATTTGGCTGTGATGAATCTGATGATATTGCCAGTTCTGAGATTATCCCAGGGAGGTTTTTCCTGATGGATGAGGATGGGTCTGGAGACATCTCAGTGGATACTGCTGACTCTTACAGCCAGCACGTCAGGCGGGGGGCAAAGGGAACAGACATTGCCAATTTCCTGGTGGCCAAGGGCTTGCCTGCCTTGAACCGGGACCGGATCCTGCTCATTGTTGAGGTAAAAAAGAAGTCCAGGGGCAACAAGCAGGCCCTCTTCTAGCTGCTCCGCTATTTGCAGATGGTGGGTAACAAGGGCAGTGTCCGGCCTTTGAGGGGCTTGCTCATTCAAGGCCAAGTTTCTACCTGGATGGAGTATACTGGTGCTAGTGCAGGCAGCTTTGCTGTGGAAGAGATGAGCACTGGTGGAGAGAAGTTTGACCGCTACCTAGCTAACCTGGCAGCTGAAAACTGGAGCCTAGCTGAAACTAATTCTAATGTTTTAATGTATTCAACTGATTGTCTCTAACAACTTTCAAACAAACATAAAAAAATGACTTCTTTGCTGAAAGAAAACTTCCTTTTATTCAATATGTAATCATGCTATACACAATATTTTGGAACATTGGACTTGAATTGCTTTTGTTTGATACAAATTGAAGCTAGAACATCATCAAAAAAGTTTGCTTTTTTTTTTGAAACAAAATCTTTCCCCATTCAAAGTGTATCTTTGCTAAAACATTTCTACTCAATGTGTATTTTTGCTAAAATGCATCTTTGAGCTTGAGTTGTTTCTATATACTTCAATGGGAATTAAAAATTAAAATGCAAAACTGAAATATAGGTCAATAAATGGTGTCAGTCCATTCATTGGATGTATATAAAACTTTTACAAAAGGTCCAGTAAGATTTGGTGGTTGGGAAAAATTGTTACAAAGAAAAACAGGCGGTGAGAGGGTAGACTTTGTTATGTGTTCAAATAAATTCCGGAGGCTTTCCAGACCATTCCCAATCGATTTCCCGACCTTTAAAACCCCCATGTACACTTTCGCTTACTTCTAGAAGTCATTTGTTGAATTGATATATCAGTAAAGGTGGGGGGAGGAGGAGGAGGACATTGGTTACCACTATGAAATAAATAGCTAGCACTTAGAAAACAGCTGGAATATGTTTGATGGATGTCTAATGGTATGGGACAGTCAATTGGAGGTATCCTAGATGTTACTTCGAATTGGTATTACCAGGGGAGGGGGTAGGGGAGGGGACCAAAGGGCTACCGTTATATTTTCTCCTCTTAGGTCTCTCAAGCCATGGCTTGCTCGTAAAACCAGTCTACGTTCATCAGGTGTGTTGTAACTTTTCATCGATCGTACATATCTGAATCCCGTATTTCTGTTGCAGCAACACAACTGGTAGCGGAAAGTCGGAAAGTCGGCGACTCACCATCAAGACGTTATGGGGTATCCTAGGGTGGTTTCTAGGGTGTTTAAATTTTACTGATTGACATACACAATCATGGCCCTCTAGAACACCCACACACATGCATGGCCTTAGGGAAGGCTACATGCACAACACTATTACATCCCCTATTATTGCAAAGATAAGCAGGATATGGGCTTCCTGGAAGGCTACATGCAGACCAGTGTCACATTTTCTATTTGTGTAATAGCTCAACAGGGTATGCATGGGCTTCCTGGAAGGCCACTTGCACACCAAAGTCAATTTTTCTGTTTGTGACAGTTGAGTAGTATATGGGCATCCTGGAAGGCCACTTGCACACCACAGTCAATTTTCTCTTTGTGACACTTGAGTAGTACATGGGTGTCCTGGAAGGCCACTTGCACACCACAGTCAAATTTTCTCTTTGTGACACTTGAGTAGTGCATGGGTGTCCTGGAAGGCCACTTGCACACCAAAGTCAATTTCTACTGAGTTTCAGTTACATAGTTAGGGTTAGATGATGGGTTGAGCTAGAAATCAATGTAAATGGAGCACATAGAGAGTTAAAATGAAGTGTCAAACGTGCGCATTTCGATGACATGACAAAATGCGCAACATTATCCGCATTTCGAGGTGATGATAAAATGCGCACAATGTTGCGCATTTCGATGACATGATAAAATGCGCAACATTATGCGCATTTCGAGATGATGATAAAATGCGCAACATTATGCTTATTTCGAGGTGACGATAAAATGCGCAACATTATGCGCATTTCAAGATGATGATAAAATGCACAACATTATCTGCATTTCAAGGTTATGAGTGCTTTTGCTGCATACCTAGGGATGGTTTGAACCTTACCATAGGGTTCCCGATATAGACATTAGCTCCTATTGATGATTAATTCATCTATTATCTGGAGGTTGTGCACTGGTTGCTCCACACATGGGAGTCCTGGACGCCCATGGCCACTCAGTGGGGAAGAGACATCTGGAGGTTTCACACTGGTTGCTCCACACATGGGAGTCCTGGACACCCGTGGCCACTTAGTGGGGGAGAGACATCTGGAGGTTTCACACTGGTTGCTCTACACATGGGAGTCACACTTAGTGGGGGAGAGACATCTGGAGGTTTCACACTGGTTGCTCTACACATGGGAGTCACACTTAGTGGGGGAGAGACATCTGGAGGTTTCACACTGGTTGCTCCACACATGGGAGTCCTGGACGCCCGTGGACACTCACAGTGGGGAGAAATCTGCAGGTTGTGCACTAGTTGCTCCACATATGGGAGTCCAGGACGCCCGTGGATGCTCATTGGCAAACTCTCTGATCATGGACTAATTGCTCCACACATGGGAGTCCTGGACCCCTGTGGACAGCTGAGAAATGCCACTG
>JBBPPH010000014.1:0-40709 GCA_038091885.1 Leccinum laetum | reverse complement strand
TCAGGCAACTAGTTTGGACAAGCTATTAGCTTGTTTTCATATGGGGCCCCCCATGCCATGGCCTTGGGTACCTTTTGCCAGTGTGAATTTTAGGCCAAATGCAGCCATTATGAAATTGGGAAAAATTTATGGGTGTTCCATATTACCTGATGGGAGTCCCATCAAGGAAGTCCCATAAAAGCAACAAATGGATGTTCTATGGATGAAAAAAAAATGAACATTTTATTAAATGAATTTGGGATATGTAATCAGTTACATAATATATTTGGGACACCTGAAATTATGCTGTTGATTGCTAGTACAAATGGGACTCTGAAATTCTGTGGGCCTCCCATAGGACACAAATAGGACTCTGCTGAATAGGACACCTATATACTTAATGGGACACCTAGATACAGAATGGGGCACCCACAATACAAAAATGAGACACCCACATAACAAATAGAACACACATATATAAGTTTAATAATCACTGTGATAACATATAGATAAGATAAGATATGAAACTTCAGTTTACACATGAATATGGGTTGTGACATGTATGTGGAAAGTGTAGTAAAGTATGAAAAAAGTGTAGTGCAAAGTGTAGTTGACTACCAACCAAAGTGTAGTGAATAGGGCAGTTGACTACCAAAAAAGTGTAGTGGAAAGGGTAGTTGATTACCAAAAAAATGTAGTGTTGTCAAGTGTACAAAAAAGTGTAGTAGACAGAGTAGTTGACTACCAAAAAAGTGTTGTGAAAAGTGTTGTTAACTGTACAAAAAAGTGTAGTGAAAAGGGTAGTTGACTACCAAACAAATGTAGTGAAAAGTGTTGTCAAGTGTACAAAAAAGTGTAGTGAAAAGTGTACAAAAAAGTGTAGTGAACAGGGTAGTAGACTAACCAAACAGTGTAGTTAAAAGTGTACAAAAAAGTGTAGTGGAAAGAGTAGTTGACTACCAAAAATGTGTAGTGAAAAGTGTGGTGAAAAGTGTAGTAATGTATTACTGAAAAGTGTAGTCAAATATGTTGTCAAGTGTAGTCACATAATCACCACAAGGGCTCAAGATTGCTACAATATATAAATGACATATCAGAGATTTATGACCAGATATATATATCCCACTACAACTCAATCACACTTATTGCACTTTAGCTGTCTTCAAACTGTATTGTTGTTATAGGGTTAGGCACTTGTTATAAACACTTTCCTCCACATTATAGAGATATAAATGTCTATTCAGAACATCTCTGGAAGGTTTGTGGGAGCTGTAATAAGCAGTTTTGTCAATAATATCATAAATTTGGTGCCAGATTGTTCCAACTGTGGGAACCTCAGCCTGTGGATGCTATTGGGCTAGGCACATACTGTAGAGACATTACACTACAGTATAAATACATGACTGTCTATTTAGAATAGTTGTAAATGCATGGTGGAAGCTATAATAACACTTTTAACATATGTTTTGCAAATCTCCTAAATCTCCTCAGTTTTAAATCACTCACCACATCTTCAATTTAAATTGCACAAATAGTATAAAATCATGGTAAGTGGGAGTCTAGCAGGCCCAGAGGATACAAGCATTGCCCAGACAATATATCCATTACAATACATTATATATATATATATATATATAAGTGACAAAGTTGAAAATATGTTGTACAATGATAGAGATGAGTTTGGAGGAGATTGTAACCCATTGAATATATCCATATCTGTATTACTCACATGCCTACATCTTATGCATCAGAAGAACAAGTTTCAAAGATTGTCAACTTGATTACACTCGTCACTACACTTGTCGGTAGTCTACTATCCTTTTCACTACACTTTTTTGTACACTTTTAGCTACACTGTTTTGGTAGTCTACCACCTTTTTTATTATTTTAACTACACTTTGCACTACACTTTTTTTGGTACTTTACTACATTTTACACATGCATGTCACCACTCTAGAGGGTAATGATTTATGACAACCAATATACTCCAATATTACATTATATAAAATTACTATGTGGATGTCCAATTCAGCATTTAGGTGTCCCATTCTTGTACTGTGGGTGTCCCATTTTTATTTTGTGGGTATCCTATTCTTGTTCCATGGGTATCCCATTGTGGGTGTCTTATTTAGTATGATTTATGGGACTTCTGTCAGGTAATATGGGACACTCATTAATAGCTGGCTGCATTTCGCCTAAAATTCACACTAGCAAAAGGTACTCAAAAGGCCCTGGGGCGTCCCATATGGAAACAAGCTATTAGCTTGATCTCTGCACAGAAAAGATCAAGCTAATAGCTTTTCCAAACTGATTGTCTGAAATGGCTGCTTTGTTGCTCACCTCCAGTACTTATTCATTACCTCTGTCCCCTTCTGCCTCAATTGAAACACAAGATGCCCGGCTTGTCAATGCCATTGCCATCGTGATGTCTACTTCCTTTGGAATGACACAACAACATTCGCCACATCAATTTTCTAATCCACGCTGGTTCTATTCAAGCTTTGCAACACTTCCAATCCCTAAAGATAATTTCAAGAGGAAACCAGACAGAATCTTGATCAACAGTAATATCATCACACCATCCCGAATCACTTGGAGGAAGGTCATGGTGATTTTGGAATATACAGAGCAAGAGTTTACATTATCTGTGAGCATAGCATGTCAAATGCACATTAAATCATACCTCGTGCTCCATTGCCAACCTTGGCAAACTTTCACACTACTACAATCATAGTGGACTGTGGGACTATCATTTCTCGTCCCATTGATATTAGGAATCATCCTACAAAACTCGTCAATGTGATTTGTAACCCTACTATATACGTCAACAGAGATCTCCTGGACCAACAACAGCCAATTAACCCTCCTACAGCATGCAACACTTTAATTGTTGACTAGAACCCGCTCTCCCCCAGCACCCATCTGGATGGGATGTTCAGAGCTATCATGTTTGACATCCAATGACATTACAGGAGTACACCCTCAAATATTATTGGGTGAACGTGTCATCTGTCCATCATGAGAGTGAACAGACTCAAGAATATACCTGGGGTCTCGAAGCTCGTCTATTCTTGGACTGTTGGTGAGGAAAACAATGCTGGCGGAGATATAGAAGAGTCCAGGCAGAATACAATTGATATCCATCTCAACTATCGGGAAGCAGTATCTCAACAGACTCTGATGGCCATGATGAGATTCTGAGTCCATTGCAGAATCCTGATGACTCTGTTTGTGTCTCCAATATACACATTCTCATTCCTGAAGGAGCTCATTTGGTCCTTTCTCACGATTTCAGACAGTGGGTTTTTCGGTTTGTGGCACCACTCCATTCTAATCATTATTGTACTAGTACACAAAATGATGGCTAACACCAGTGTCTTACATCAAGACATGAGTATCAATAACCTCGTAATTGCACCGGACTTGATTCCTCTGTGTTCCCACCTGTCATTTAGCACTAGTGAACCAACCACTGTCACTGCTTCTGTTGCCAGTAAATCTACCACACCCATACCATCAGAGAGAGAGCAGTCTAAGCACCGTTCGGAATTTGAACTGACCAACAAGGCAATATTCACCACTCATGAGCAGCTCCAGCCAAGGTCTCCGAAGGAACCCTTCCCGCACAAGCAAGAGTAGTCAGAAGCTTCCGTTTGTCTTTGAAGTTGATGCAGATGACGGACATCATCCCTGTTTCAACATCCTGAAGCCTTTCTTGGACGTCGTGATATATATCCTGCAAAGTTAAATAGTCTTGTCGAAGCTGATGATATTCCGCCCTTGTGACGAAGGGTTCACCGCTGACAGTATATGCCTGACCGAGACAGGGATCGACCGCCCAAGAAGAGGGCGTGGTCGGATCTGGATCTGATCCTGTAACCACAACAGTAGGAACCGCTTCCGTCGACATTAGCCCCAGCACCAGGTACACAGATAAAACTCCCGACTCACCCTTCTGTTTGTGCGAGAGTTCTGCATGTTGTTAGTTTCATGCCTTGCTACAATTGCGGAGCAACGCTTACCACCTGGAGGCTGAGTTTCCTGCATACCAATTGATCTCTTACTACGCCTCTCTTTCGCTGCCACGCGGGCGTGGCTCCTTTTCCGCTTCCCGACCGACGAGGCTGGTGACTCTTTTGATACAGGCGGTGGTCCGGTAGGTGGTGGAGGACTGGATTCCTTAGTACGCCGCTCCTTTCTAGGCTGGCATGAGCTGCCCCTTTTCCACTTCTCGACCGACAATGCTGGAGACTCTCTTGATTCCGGCTGCGGGCGAGCGGATGGCGCCCGACGTGAACAGCCTCTAGACTTTGAGCGCGGCCTGCTTTCTGTGTGATCGCACCTTTTTTTTTGCTTCCTGCACTCCTGACAGGCCCCGCTGCCATCGGTCAGATGACATTGCAATCCTTTAGCAGCACACTGAGAACAGGGATAGCACGCTAGGGAATCTGCGGGGCAAGTTGGCAACTGATTGCCACCATGACTCTTTTGGCTGCTGTCAGCCATTCTCCCACGTTTGGCCGGCGGCTGGTTACAATCTGGCTCCTGATTGTTGGATATTTGCTGATTTTGAATGTCCCGATCATCCTCTGGGCGCAGATGCTTGCTGCCCCGCCGCCAGTGTCCCTCTGGCTGTTTTCCCTTATCCGCAGCTCTTGACGACTTGGCCAGATGACCCTCTGATTCTACATCTCTAGTGTTCTGACCCTTCGTGGCTGACCCCTGGTCTCCGACCGCCTGCTGCCGCCTTTCCTGCAGCTGCGTTCCCTTATCGGTAGCTTTCAACGACTCAGCCAGCTGCCCCTCCCATTCCTCGTCTCCCTTGACGGGAACCTGGTGATCCAGTGCGATCTCCATGCTGCCACTGTCTTGATTAGATGCAGCTGCTCATTTCGAATGGCAGTACCAAGGATGGGATGTTAATGCAGAAGTGGGACACGTAGCGATTTGCCGCCATTCAGGCCACGAGCGCCCCGGTCCCAGCTAAAATTTATCAGTTGACACAATAATATCAGGCACATCAGATGCAAATTCTACCACCGAGCAGACTGTTTTCTGGTATGGTATTAGAATGGACATTCCAGCAAATATGTGGATGCTTACAAGCTGGACCTCTATCTGGTCAACGGCCCGCTTGCATGTCTCGGTGGTCCCATTATAGACCAGCATCAGCATTATGTGCATGATGGCATTGGCACAATTAGCCAAAATTTGGTTAGCAATAGTGGAATCCATTTTTCCTGATGGCGGATGAGATTTTCATTGCAGCTGCCTTTGCCCCAGGAAATCCCGCCTTTGGGCGGTTTGGGGGTTTGTAGTTTGGGGGTTTGTTTGGGAGTTTGTTTGGCGAACGCGTGACCTCTCCCGCCATGCGCCTCCCACCCTGCTTCCCTTTTTGGACTGGGTGCATTTGTCCCGCCGTTGTTTTTGGACTGTGCATCTGGATAGTAACCCGGTTAATAGTAGACTACAGAGAACTTGGTAGAAATTATGAGATACAAGCTCTGACACGCCGGTACTAAAGGGCCTACAAAGTCTATGTAATATAGTAGTCTCATCCTCCCCATCCACAGACGGACAGTACAGTTAGGGCCTGTCATGGGTAGCGGGTGGGGGTTGGCATTTGCTTACCTGTGTAACCGTGACCATTTCGATACTACACGCGCGCCGTGCATCATTGGCGTCGCATTGTGGCATTCCGTCGCGTCCAAGTCGTTCATCAGCATTGGCGTTCATGTTGATACCGTGTCATTGTGCCGTTATTGGTAACAACAACGGCAGCGTGCAGGAGCGACTGCACAACAACCACTGGGTGAGAGGATGAGGGAGGAGGAGTTAGGGACAAGGATGGTGGGTGTCACATCGTCATCATCGTCCTGAGTCCGTCGTCTTCATCGCGACGTGGCATGACGTCATGCTGTTCGTCAGGCATTCGACGTTGCTCGTGTCATCGAGTCCTGGGTGTTTGTGGTCGACGCCACGTCGATGTGATGTGTGGTTGTCGTCAACTCATTAACTCGTCATGGTGTGAGGTCATTGTCGCATCTTCAATTGGCGTCGCGCTATCGTTGGGTCGTCGTTGTTGTGCTCCTGTTGTTGTCGAGTCGGCGTTGGCGTTGAGAAGTGGTTGTCGTTGTTTAGTGCTCGTTGCACTGAGTTGGTCACATCATCAACCTTGGCAAGTGCGTGCAGAATGGAGAGTACACACTGGCCGGGGGGTCGGGGATGGGATGTGAAGTGTTTTCAGGGATGTCCTCCTTTGCCCCGAGATGAGATGATACAGCTCACTGTATATTCCCACGGATCCGATATATAATTCAGTGACTGCCACGTGGTTTGATTACTTCACAATTGTTTTCCAACATGCAAAACAGGGTGCATTTTTCTGAGACTGGTGGGCTTACCATCTGATTAGTTGTCACTACTGATCCAGGTAGTAGCAAATTTGCGCGTACTACACCACATGAGCAAGACTGTGAAAGGAATCAATGCGCGATCTTCATTTCCCCTCACCTGCGCCATCTCAAATCCAGTGTCCTGCCAGAACGCCCAACGATCTGTAGCCCAGTCCACGTCCATTCAGAACATGGATATATTGGCCGATAACAGGTCGTTGTTGCATGACCTCGTGCTTCCAGAAATGCCTCCTGCCCCGCAGCAACAAATCGCAGGTCAACTAGATTCCATCTTCGCATCTAGAGAGAGGTTGGTAACATTGCGGATTCTGGTCTGCCACCGACCATGCAATCACATACGGAGCATGTTTACGTCCATTCCCGAAACCTCAAGAATGGCACCATTACTAGTAGTGGGATGAAGGTGCTCAAATTCCACCGGGTTGCGCATGCACGAGTCGTTTCCTCCTCATGTTCGGTGTCCTCCTTCTCCAGGAGCTCTTCGAGCTGCTTTTTGGCCTCAAGCTGATGCGCATCCGATGTGACAAGAGGGCAGAGAGCTTGGCAAGTTTGGCTTTGCGTCTCTGGGTGACGGGCACATAAGGCTCGTAGTTGTCGTCGTCGAGTTTGTAGTTGGGCGGTGAGGGCGAACGTCTAGTGCGATGCTGTCTCAGTGTCGAGTCAGATCTGACATGTCCATGTCTGCACAGGTGATGTAGGTCCAGCCAGTCCCGAGTTCTCACCTCGTGCTCATCGCTGCAGACAACCCGCTCACTCACACATCTCTCCCCATAGCAAAAAGTGTCATCGGCTCGCCCAGACAGAATCATCAGCATCATCCTGGACCCAACCTGTCCAAGTATGACGAGAATTGCTATCTCTACCCGGGAAACAGCCGTGCTAATGGATCGGTCAACGATCATTACATACTACAAGCAAACGGTGGTCTTTGAGAACGACTATGCCGCCGACAGCTGTTCTTCCCCCCGCCCATTCCTCTGCCCGGGTCACCCCACACCTTCTGCTCATTGCTGAGCCACTCCCGGGCCATGGTGGCTGCGAACGCATTTGCTTTCATCTGAGGCACAGTGATCTAAGCATGCCGACCCTCACAATCAATGACATCGTCACCATTATCAAGGGATTGGGCACGCCTGGTCTTGGACCCCAGGCAGCCCTTAGAGCACGATCATTGTTGGAAGATTGTCCATATGCACAAGTGGTGAAGTCTCTCTCAGTCCATAGCATGCTTCACCATTTTAACTGTACATTTAGCCCACACATGCAGGTGGAAGGTTTGGGGATGATGTTTTCACTCAGGTCCTACACTTGCTGCTGTTCAGTGGGGTCCAAATCCATTCGACCAACACCACCTGGTGTATAGTACATATGCACACTTCATTTATTTACATTCTAATGTGCTGATTACACCCATTTCAGATCATTCAATCCCTCAATCCTTCGAACAATGGTCACAGGGCAACTACCAGCTCATCTTCATGCATATCGACTTTGCCGCTGAAATCAGCGAGCAAAATAAGTTCTTGCGATAGCCAAGGACAGTTGGCCAGATGAGTGGTATACGTTCTGTGAATCCGTCCACACTTATCGCCCCATGATGCACAAAGGGTCTTGGGGAAAGATTAGAGGCCTCCTGCCATGTCACAATTTTACCGTAGCACGCATATATACGTCTTGAACGCGCCGTACTGCCGCCACTGCGTCGATTATATCACTACTGGGTATAGGCGCATGTACCTCCAACAGGCAAGACGGAGGAATGGGCCATGAGCGCTTGAGCTCTGATTCCTCTGTTGGCTTGCTGGCCACTTATGTTGAGCTGCTTTTAGCTTTTTGCTAATGTTCTTGGCTGATGGAGTGTGTGAGTGGAGTAAGGGCCGGGGCCGACAAAGTCCTTTCCTCGCCTCGAACTCCTTTAGCATGATGGGATCAACGTTGAGCTCCTACTCAACAATACAATACGTATGCAACTCACCAGATCAGGACTCGATATTCGTGCCAACGCTCGGAGTCCACGAACCGCAGTGAGAGGACCATGCGAATGCAAACGTGACATCGATCCACGAGACCCCTTCATGGAGTCTCAGCAATAGCGCAAGCCTGAGGTCCTGCCGGTCCGAAACAAGAGTCATGGCCCATGATCACGACCCGCCGCACTCGTTTCTTCTCTTTTCTTCTTTCGTTTTCGCCCATCTGTTTCGCTCTGCTCTTGATTGACTGCAACGATAATTTGTTGGTTTGTTTATAGTAGTATTCGATTATAGAGGAGTTGCGCTGGTGGACCGGTGTGTGCTCTTCTCCCTTAATGTTGTTCGACACGCCTGCCCTCGTTTCCCCCATGAAGTGATCATTGCATCCCTGAGCATAGTTAGTTAATGCACATCCGCATCTGAAACATATCATTGTATGAATTGGTTTACGGTTCCCAGTGGATGCTCATACCTAGAAGAAATTACAATTATAAAAGGCACGCCGGCCGGGTCAGGAGCGAATTAGGCGATGGCCTGATCTCAAATCTCAACCGTTAGAAACAGCCAACGTAACGTCTGCATGGACAAGAAATGTGGACAAGCGCTTACCAAAGGCAGGGAACTGCACGGGTGGGACGTGTGTGCACACTGTTGCGTTGTCGTTGTCATTGCAGGTGAGTGGGTGTGAGTGCTCACTGTCGCATCGCTGTCATTGCGAGCAAGAGAACATGTGCGCGCACCATTGCGTCGCTGACACGGTGACGTGTTGGTTGCCTTGGCCGGATAATCACTGTGCGTTGTGGTCTCAGCGACACCCTCCGAAGCTTGGACGGGTCAAAACGTGGTGTCACGTCAAGGTGGATGCTGGCGTGCTGTTGCGCTGGCATCATCCGTCGTCTGAGTCACATTGTTGTTGTGTAGCATCCCGTCCTCATCCTCGTCGTCACATTGCATCAGAAGAGCGATGCAAGGGTGAACTTGGGCAATGCCAGTGCAAGCCTGGGAGTGTGAAGGTAGTTTATCGAGAACTAATTCTCCCGTGAGATACTATATAGCTGATGAGCGACGTACCAATAGGTGTCAGTGAACCTAGCTGTTCGACTAACCAAATTGGGAAGGGTTGGCAATGTGGTGATCAATCCGGCCAGGTCGAACGTTTGGCCTCACAATGCTTGCTCGTATTTGGCCCTACTAGTAGTAGGCCGCGAGCCTAATGAGTCTCAACGTTCAACACGCTTTTCTATGTTCTCCTGTACTCAATTCTGATGCTAGCCTTTTACAAATTTAGGGACAAATCTCTCAAGGCCTGCCTGTCCTTCAATATTATGTACGAAAGCGGATTTGTATGGCCGCCGAATCTCATGAGCAGACCAAATGTCCTGCGAGATAATTAGTCACAATCGAAGATGTCTGTCGGTCCGTCTGCTAACCTGATCAGTTCTCCGCTGATACCTTATCCATGTATGACCTCTTTGTTTTCTTTCTGCCCAAGTATTTTTTCTTGGCTCGAGCATTTTGTGCGGCCAGAACTGGGGTAGCATGCAAAGTGGTATTAGGAGGAGGTGTAAAGCGGGCACTATTTCTCTTCAGGTGTTTGCCTCGAGCGTTTGGCATAACTGGAGCAGGTGCATGGTAGGAAGACCTGGGAACATTGTTTGACACAGATGATTCTAAACTGAGAGGCGCAATGTCTTTCTGCTTTGAGCTCAATTTTCGTCGCAGACATGTGAGGTAACGGAAATATGCAGTAGAACACAATGATTCTCGTATTCCCTGGTAGAAATGATACCAGTCGACCAGGAATGTGATTGTCTCCGAGGATATACGCAGGGAATCGATCGTGGTTTTATCACCGTTATCGTTCTCCACCATGTCGGCAATGCGCAGGAGGAGCCACTTCGAAGCTAAGTCGAGCGTTCTCGTGACATCCTGTATTTAAAGCGTAGGGTACAGGGACTGAAATCATTATGAGGACACGAATTGATATATCATGGAAAATGCTTACCCCTCACGCGCATGATGCGTTTCCTTCTTCAAAATGAAATTTACCGTCCTCATCCCGCAGGGACACATAGATATCGATTGACTTGATATTAAGCCATTTCACATTTCCGATAACGACAGGCGACACAGTGTCCACCTCTGGCACAATAAAGGCGGAAGGGTCGAGCTGGGAGTGAAGAAAAACAGGATGGTCCGGGTGGGGATGCTCATATTTTGATTCATCATCAGCAAATACCTCCTTCTGATAATTCACTTAAATACTCTAGATTTATGAGAATATAAATGGAATACATAGTAATCCTTATATTGTTTCTAATTCATCATATTATGGTGGAAATTTTAGCCTCCCTTGAATATTCGCTAGAATTTGAAGTATTTTCAACTAATTTGAGGTAAATTAACTTGTAATTCCTTCAATATATGCTTGTATTTTAGCCCTCTTTTCCAAGAGAATATGTTGCTAATGACACAGAATACTCATACAAGTGACTTAACTCCAAATTGTAAAATATATTCAGTGATTTAGAAAGTATATCAAGTACATAAATGCATAGTTCAAATCAATTAGCCAAATTATTGCACGATTCATCAGGTATATCAAGTACATCTATGCACTAGTGAACTTAATACTCATACAAATAGTCAAGCATTGCACAGAATATCATGGGATTCACCAGGTATATACTACTGAAAATACACAACAACAAGCAAACAGAAACAACAATGAACAGACAGAACAAACAAAGAAACTACAGAACATCATCTACTCATCAATTAGATCCCAGTTAATTTCACCCATGATCTCGTCTGCTGTCATGTCAGATGACATGAGATTCATGCCCTTATCACCACTGAAATAAATAGTTAACATAAGAGCACGTCATTAGCATGAGAAAGAAAGAAAACCATGACATACATTGCAGCTATGTAGATACTGTGCATGATCCGGTGGTATGTGACCGGCTTCAACCGGCAAAGGTTGAGCAGAATGAGAACCAGTTTCTTGAACATTGAATCCAACTGTGGACCCGCGAAGTCTGTTGTGCGAGCAAGTAACGAGTCTTGGATAACAGATGCAATCTAGGAAAAAATAGTTGGTTAATATCAACACACGCAACAAATTAATGTAATTGACCACAATGGAACTTAAGGCGACCATGTAAATCGAAACCTCACGTTGTCCCGAAAGTGTGTCGTTCGACGACGTGAGATGACCCACACTGAGTTACAAAGAAGACCATTACAGGGTAAGTTTTCTCTAGAGATACCTTGAGCTACACTTATCCTTGCAGATTTTCGTGTCGGTCGGGTGAAGATTATATTTTCAATACCTGAAAAGGCCATTACTGTGTTGTTTCGAAAGGAACAACAACCACCGAAGCATTTAGTCTATATAGAATGGTTCACCAAGTTCACTGCCACACCTGAGCCTGGTACAAAAATGTATTGGGTTCGAAAGGCTCTCTGAAATGGAGAATGCCTGGCATCTGTGGTCCCAATACAAATGATTTGTCGAAGTGTTCATTTGTTACCAAAATGGGGGAGAACTGTGCCACTGGAATGGAGTACTGACAATGTTGTTGACCATTGTCCAGTCTTTCTTGTCAATTCATTTAAAGACATGTCAACATACTTCAATGTACGGTAGCCTCAATTGTGTTCAATTATATCCAATTCTAAGTAATTAGTATAAATACCTGAGAATATATCTAATGAGAAAGAATTATCTGCTGCAGGTACTATTGGGTGACAGAAATACTTGACATTATGGGATAAAACAAGGAAATATTGACAATGTATACAATTAGCTGCCAATACAAAGCAATTAGTGAAATTATCCCAAAGAGGTTTTTGCTGATGATGAATGTAAATCATGATTGCAGCATCAATCCTGGGTTCCACTTCTACGGCTGTTCGCAGTCGTTGCTGGATGTCAGGCTTAAAATGACCAAACCCACACCCACCGACCCAAGTCGGGATCCTGGGTGCTGAGGAGGGGTACAAAGTCAGATGGAAGTCGGGGATGACCCTATGCTCCGAGGTCTGAATTGCTGAATTGAGATGGACCTCAAATAGATTCTGGTAAGACGAAAGCAGTTCACATATGGATTTCGCGAAATATCGGATCGGGTCTTCATGGATCGGGTAGGGAGGCATGGCATTTATCTCTAGGAGTTTGGGACAATAAGTCAACCTATTTAAATGGATTAATTGCCCCGCAGTCAGAGGGGCGAGCAAGGCTTGCTTGACAAATTTGCAAAAATTATGCTGGTCCGAAATCAAAGACTGCACAGTATCAAACTCGGCTGGTGTGATGTTCCGAAAAGTCTATAAAGAGTGTGTGAAGTCACGCAACCTTGGAACCAGAGACGAGCTACTTACTTTGACATCGAAAAATGGCTTTTGAAGATCTTGGATGATTGCACGGCAGCGATCCGTGTTGATGATAAGAGTTGGTTGAGGGCTGGCGCTAAGTGCGTGGTCAGCTGGTTGTCCTCGGTAAACAGGGTGGAATGCTGTGACTGCGAATGGACCTTTCGTACATTTGTTCTCATTCAGAATTTGAGCGGATAGATGTAATCGACGAATCGGAAAAAAACCTTTCCAATGAGCTGCGAGACCTGCTGGAGGAAGTAGAGGAGCCAGCATCACTTAGGCGTGGGTAGTCCGCTATTGCAAAGGCTGTTGCATGGCACGCCGGAGATAACATTCATTGGTGGTAATGCAGACAAAGTAACCACCTTAGGGATCATCTTGAACACAGAGGTAGTGGCAGACTGGGGAGTCTGTAACAAGATGGACGAGGAAGTCATGTGTCACAAGTGGTGGCCTGTGCGCAGAGCGGCTAGACCTCAGCAGGGATAAGTATGGTCACTGGCTATTGGTATAAAAGAAAAAGGCCGTAACATTGCATGTTCCACAGAGTTACTCAGAAAAAGCACATAATCCCTTTCTTTTCTGAAGCGACTTAGTGAACCCCCTCGATCAGTGGTTTCAGAGTCGGAGTCCGTCAGCCTATCAGCCACCCGCACCCATCCTACCCTAGTATGACGAGAATTGCAATCTCTACCCGGGAAACAACCGCGCTAATGGATCGGTCAACGATCGTTACATTCTACAAGCAAACTGTGGCCTTCAATGAGAGCTACTACGCCACCGATGGTTGTTCCTCTCCCGCCTATAAATTATCCGCCCATTCCTCTGTCTGTGTTCATCCTTGCCATACAATATTTTCTTGTTGCGCCCGACCATCAATGTGACGACCTCGGTGCCAGGTTACCCACCCAAGTTGGACAACCTGGGGCATGGGGCAGCATCCTGAATGTGCATTGTGCAGGTATGGTATGGAACCCAAAGGCAGGCGCAGGGCTCAGGACGAACCTTGTCAAGGCCACAGATTACTTCGCGGGGGCCTCAGACGATTTATTTGACGCCGGTGAGCCAAATGGTGCACACATGCCTGCTGAGGCTCTTGACCGGCACAACAATCTTCATGAGAAGCTCGCGTTCGATCGTGCAGGACTGAAGGCAGGATTCGACAATCTGTTTGCAAAAACGCTCGCAGAGATGAGCGCTGAGCACTGACTCGTACTGAGCAGCCAGTCTGAGCCGCTGGGCGACCCGGCTGGTGGATGGCAAGAATTTTGGGTCAGTCGACGAGGACCCTTGGGAAACAATCTTGTGCATAGGACTGCAGCGAGGGCGGGCTTTCAACGATTCCAAGGCCCAGAGTCCACCATAACATCAAGAAAAGTTTTTGCCGACGCCTTGTCAGCCCATTCCCAAATGGTAAAGTCGGACCATGCGCAGCAACCATTAACGAAGGGTAAGCGCAAGCAAAAAACTGCATTAAAGTCAGAGACTGGCTCAAGGGGAACTCAGCACAATGAACGGAACATAACCGATGCAGAACGCGCCTTGAACCGCTGCAGAAGGCTTACTGGGACGGGCAACACGGGCCTTGGAGGCGATGGGCAGCGCTACGGCAACGGACATGCGCGCCCGATCAGTGAGGCTGCGAACGGGTTGGTAGTAGTGGGTGGAGGCGTCGAACTCTTGGCTGATGGAGTATGTGAGTGGGGTAAGGGCTGGGGCCGACAAAGTCCTTTCCTCGCCTTGAACTCCTTTAGCGTGATGGGACTGACATTGAGCTCCTACTCGACAATACAACGCATATGCAACTTACCAGATCAGGACTCGATATTCGGACCAACGCTCAGAGTCCACGAACCGCTTCCTGCACTTGTCCGAGTCCTTGAACGGGTTCACATCCAGCTCTGGCAACACGCACATTGACGCCAGCAGATTCGGAGAAGCAGCAACGACGCCTCAACGTACCGCGCCACTTGCCACCACGACAACGACAACATCTCCGTCATACCTGCACCCTAGGTAAGGGCCAGGACTGATATCGCCGGAAAGTTCACAGCACTCTATGCATTGTACATATCGAAGATCCAATGGAAAATGTTCATGTTGTTACCAAGTAATTTCACACCTGATAAGGTGATTAATGATAAGATTAAAATGCAAATGATAGAACATACCAAAGAATTCAGTGCCATGTGGGAAATTGGATTTCCGTAAGAAAGTAATGATTTGTCATAGGTGATCGAGGTTTCCAAGAGATGGATGGAGATCATGCAGAGATAGGATGCAAGCACATGGCGGAGATTATTGATGAATCCAGAGTCGAGCGGTCTGCACATTTCCATCACAGTGAGTATGGACAATTACCCTTTATATGATCCATGTATTATGTGATTCTGATCACAGGTAGCCAAGATATAACAAATTTTTACTGGTATGTTGATAAAACATAGATTGACCTCTGTGAAGTTCAAAGGTGCAGATCTGCGGTTCAATTCCACTGAATAATATGTAGCATGGATGGGTGGCTTCCATCTAAGCTAGTGATTAATTAGATCATAGGAAGCCAAGACATAACCATTTCCATTTGTATATATTTTTAGTCTGGGTTAAGTGACAAATATATATGGTTCATCCAGGTTAGGAGGTCAAACAATGTTAGTCTTGGTTAGGAATATTGGTAAAGCCAGAATGTGAGCAATTAGCATTGGGAAAAATTGGAAAAAATTGGTGATCATGGATGTCAATCATGGGAATATTTTCTAGGTAAAGATTTGTTGGTCCTGGTTAGGAGGCAAATCAATGTTAGTTCTGGGTTAAAAAATATTAACATTAGTATCAGGCAAATCAACAGTTAGTCCAGGTTAGGAGGCAACACAATGTTAGGTACTGGAAACTACAACCAATAGGACAAGAATCAACAATATAATCAACTTTAAACTCTTCAGTGCCTTCATCGTTTACAAGCACTGGTCCAGGATGAACAACAGGTTATCCAGGCAATGATTTGATGATGATGTGTCGAGCATCAGCATGGATTTGGGGAATAGCAACCCCACACTATGGGTAGTGTTTTAAAGTCCAGTCCTAAACTGGATAAAAAGACTGCAACTGGACCGGACTCAGACTCCTGGTGACCGGTCATTGACGGTTTTTGACCAGTCTAAGTTTAAACCAGTCGAAACCGGTCCAGACTGAGTTGGCAACCATTCTGGACCGGTTGCCATCAGTTTTGGTCCTGGTTGTACACCTTTACTGATTGTAAAAGACCGGTTCCAGTCCAGATGCCTCAAATATCAAAAAAGACTGGACTGGACCGGACTTTAAAACACTAACTATTGGTGTGTCTATGATTTGGTAACTTAGGACCAATCCAGCATTCCGTCAATTTGGTTGCTCATCAAGAGCAAGGTGTTGGGTACTAAGCCAAACAAGATCTCCAATTTTATATTCCGGCACTGTGGATCTATGTTTGTTTGCCTGCAGTTTCATTTGTTCATGTGTTTGTTGAAGTGTATCTTTGGCCTTCTCAACATTGGCTTTCATGTTATCTGCAAATTATTTTGCTACTGGAGCTTTTACAGATGTCAATTCAAAACCAAGATGAGGGGCAAATGTTTTGGTCAACTGGAAGGGTGTAAAGCCAGTTGCAAATGAGCGAGTGTTATTCAAGAAATTAAACTGAGCATTGACAAGCCTTGAATGGCTTGTCAATGCTCAGTTTACCATTGATCTTGTTTTTCTGCAGTGAAAAGGCAGAGGTACTGATTAAGTTTGTTATTAATGTACTCCATTTGTTCATGATATGCTATGGACATCTTCTTTTCTATTTTTAGCAATTCATGTCTTCATGCTGACAACAACAACAAAGGAATGAAGGTGAGAGCAAGCTTTGTGTGAACAAAAGATGGTATTCTGATTTTTCTCTAGGTACCGCATTGCAATGGAGAGTTCGGATTCTGGCAGCACAAAGTTTTAGAGGATCGAGGTTGGATCCACAAATTCTGGTCCCAGTCATTGCATCCTGGATGTTGTGCATCAAATTAGTCACCCCATTGAGTGCACTCATCATCCCAGTCAAGGCAATGGCATCTGGAATGCTTGCTCATGGCGGAGCTGAAGAGTGATGTCTTGGAAAGAAGGGCTGGAGTCCTTGCGCCCATCTTGCCTTTTGATGTCTGGAGAGACATGAGATGAGGCTAGTGCAGGAAGATTAGGGATGAAGATGGGAATCGAGAATCATTTGTCCACTTCCTGACAATGAGACATGGCATTCTATAGTTGGAGGTGAGGAATGATGGTACAATTATAGCGTGTCATGTATGGCTGTTCGCTGGGCAGCCGGATTGAATGATGTGATTGGCAATTTCAAGGTCATACAATTTGTTAACACTCAAAAAAGGAGGCACCTTGTGTAAAAGAAGGAAAAGCTGATCAAAAACAGACTCAAGCTTGGTCAAATTCTTGAATGTTGGACCTCAAACTGAAAGCATCTGGCACTTGATCACCCAGTATTGTATTCCCACATCGGAGGATCATCACCTTCCCTAGTAGGATTTCCCGCAGCTACTCATAGTGCTCAAATATGATATTTCCATATCACAATATCAGCAAAGCTTGACATGAGGTTTAAGGTATATCTTACTGACAAGAGTAAATTATGTACATGGGTTGGGTTGTTCCTCAACCACATGTTCCAAAGCTCTTCTTGTTCTCTTCAGTGAAAATGTCAGCACCATGCATAGTGATCCATACACTCTTGTCCAACTCCATGGCACCAAAGAGAATTATTAAGGAATAGTGGATTGCTGCATGAAAACAGCATTTCCTTCAAAGTGAGAGTCAGACTTATTCTGAGGGAGAAGAAAACAAAGGGAGTTATATGAGGTATCCACAGCTGTAGTTTGGGTTAAGGCAATATTATATATCAAGCTTCATTTCCCTGATCCAGATCCTATTTTGACTGATATTGATTGTCAGTAAATGTTCAAGTTATATCAAGGTGAAACATTATAAAGTAATTATTTGCTACATGATATTCAATGCTTCTGTTCCACTATTTTCCACAACTTGGGTCGTGAATTTAAACAATGAACCGGAAAAGATTCTTTTCAGCAAGAAAGGAATTCTGGGTCAAATTCTTCTCTTTTCAGACCTCCTCGATACCAGAGTCAATACAAATAAAATATGTTTACTCAACTAGATGCAGCTGGTCTGTCTATACTCCCTCATCTAAAAGTGATGATTCGTCTTTGAAAACAATGTTGATATGCAATCATTGCAAGGCAACATCTTTCATATGAACATCTTGGACTAGACAGACCATCATTGTATTATGTAAATTGGAGGAACTCGCTGTTGAGCTGCTCCAAAAACGCTTGTAAAAGCACTAGGCTAATTCACTTGCAGCATCCATTCCAGAAATGTGCTGTTCTTGCTGCCAGCTGGACAGTCCCCTGAGTGTGGCGCTTCACTCTTCACTGTCAACAAAATACTGCTGAGGCATACCCAACATACAAAAAAGATTTTACTGTGACTTATGTAATAAGTATGGTGCTTATTACGGCCATGAGGCACATCTGAGTTCCAATTGACAATATAAGCTGTATATATTGATGGCCCAGGTTACTCTACTGAGTGTGGCTTCATCAATGCTCTTGATTTCAAGTTCCTACCAGATTCTAGCCTAGCTCAATCCTGACGCCCCCCAATGGCCATAAGGTTCCACTCATAGATGCAATTCTCCAGTGAGCATTATCTGGGCAGTGCACGTATGACAGTTTCAAAATTCCAGAGACACATTATATTCACTACTTTGATTGAACAACTATTGGGGTCCAGGTTGATACAAATTACTGAAGATGAAGTAAACAAGAGATACAGTGCCTTTATGGATGTGAAGAACAGAGAGGATGAAAAAAGCCTCAGAAACCATGTTCTTCGGCCTTGTCCCCAGCCGGCAACTCAAAACTGCATATAGTAACTCTGGAAGTCAGGTAGCATGTGGCCAAGCGCTCTCTACAATATGGATTCTTTGAAGTGTAACTATGCTCTTTTCAACCAGATAATGCTGATGTGGCCATTCAGCATCATCAGCTTTTCCTCAAGTGCCCCAATGTGCCTTACCTACAAACTACTTCTCATATGCAGGTATGTACTCTTGTTGATAAGGCTGATTTTAGGTAGATTGTATCCAGCTTGAAGGCGACCCTGTGCAATCAAGCACTACTGTAATTGTTGCTCACTTAACTCCAGTCAAATCTCAAAAAGAGTTTCTTTGCAGTTTGATGACCGGCATTGAAAGTATCATACATATCATCCAATATCATCCCAAACCTAGTATTAGATAGTCATATAGCTCACGAGAGACTCTTTGAGGCAGGCATCTTGCACAGAGATGTCAGTCCAAATAACATTTCGACACAGGTAGTTGGCCTTGAAAATGTGGGTTTGGTGGACGGATGACCCATTAGGTAAATAATGACAGCATTAGATGGTGTTTACCTAAAATGTTAGACAACTATGTAGTATATATTCTTGGATATAAATGTACAAAAGCCTCCCAGCCCAGGTGTTGTTCTACTTTCTCCCATTCATTCTCTCAGTGGGTCGTTGCTTGAATTATGGACCTATTTAAGCAACCCTCTGATGGTGGTGCCACTGTCACAATACTCCAAAGAGATTGAGGGTAGGAAGCTCCACTGCTCATCAAAGTAAGCGAAGTGGCAAAGGTATAGGGGGCACCACTGAGCAGTTGAAGAAGGTGGGTGCTGTTAAAGTGAGAGGCATATTACAACCTTGCCTTCAATGTCATATACCACGTGATGAAATACACAATGAATTTGTGAAAGTTGAAGGTTGTATTGGTGGCACACGAAAGCGATCTGTGACAGTAAAAGTTAACTTACTGTGGTGGTGGATAACACATACATCTGTAATAGTATATGTTGGATGTTGTTCTTGGGCCAAATAGAGGAGTTGTAATATATGTACCAGAAATTTAAGTGAAATTCTTCAATGCTCTCATTGCCGAACGATTGGACAATTTTACCCTAAGAAGACAAACATGAGTTTAGATTGGGGCTATGCTTATTTGACTTACATCATGGTCAACCTCATGCATGAAGTATATCCTGACCTTTGTGGAGTCTGTGATCCACACAACTTCACTTTCCTCCACACCTGGTAGTGCTCTTTATCAGCACATAGAGACTTGTCCTTTAGATTGGCGAACAAAATTTTCAATGCATATGGCTTTGCTTCCACTGCTACAGATGAGCGAAGCAGTCTGATGGTTCTCTGAAGCTATGATATGAAGTCAGGAGCACCAGTAAAGCTCACCTCTTCCCTTGAGGTCTTTCAATAACACAGTGGTGAGCATGTAGTCGACATCTCTGAGAAATTTTGACCTACTCTAATCAGATCTGCAGCTGTCCTCAGCTGCTGCTGAGTAGTAGGGCTAATACTTGTCTGGGAAGGGAGGGTAGAGTTGACGGTCAATTGAGGTTATATGCTGGGATCATTGAGGAAGTGTAGAGCAAACACCTTAAAGGTCTAGAACATCAAGGAAAGATGTGGGATCTTAGGGTTATTGACTATGGGGAATCCAATAGTGATGGTTAGAAGTAGTGCGAAGTGCTACAAAGTCTACAATGATGAAAAGAGTGCGAAATCACCAAAATTATTTGTTCAGATGATTGCACAACAGCACTGCAAAATGTTCAACGGATCAATTCAGGGAGGAAAGTGTATCTAGTTCTGGTGGACACTTTGACTTAACATTCAACAATACTATACCGTTCATGGTGATCAATATTTGTTTGGGTATGCAAGTTACCTTTTGGCCTTTGGAAAATGGTCTTGTATATTGATGTGAGCAAATGGAGCAAATGATATGTAATGGCACTTACCTCTATGTCCAAGGGTGCCGAGGTCTCTCTCAGCAAGGATGTATCTTCTGACTGAGCAATTTCCTGTTTCGCTAGAGCAACAGTAATGGCCTCACCTTTGCCAACCTTTGCCTCTGGTTGACATTGCCTGCCTTGGCTCCCTCATTTGAGGTATCACTGTGAGGCATTCAGCCATCTTCACTTGGGTCTATTGAATGCTCAATCTTCTTCATGTGGGGGGAAAATTTACCTGGCAATGGGATATTATGTGTTGCCAGCCACACTCCCTCCATGGCTTTAGGTCAGACGACCTTCTTGCCTTTCCTATCCTTGCTCCTCTTTTCCCCTTAGGACCAGTAGTGTCTCCTTCTATAAACCTAGCCAGTTCATTTTTGACACTCAGCCTATTGGGCTCTGGAGTAGCAGCAGCACCTCTCTAAGCTCTTGGTCTACTTTGGTCTGAAATAGGTGCATTCTTGGTGTCGGCATTCTTGGTGTCATCATCCTCAACATTCTTATCTTTAGCATTCCTCAGTATCTTACTATAGGTTTTTGGCAATTTCACTGGCTTAGATGGCTGGATCACAGTTGACTGTTCCGATTTCCCAGAGTGTAATTTTGCCTTGTCTCTCAGACAAGATCTCCATGGTCAAACAGAAGGGTGCTGACCTGAAATTTGGTGATCAGCAGCAAGGCAGAAAGTCAAAAAATGATGACAAGAAATGCCGCTGGCAATCCAGCAAGCACTCCGAAGCTGGAAACAGGAAAAGGAAAGAGTGGAATGAGAAGACAAAGTCTAATGAGACCTCCGCCACCTGTACTTCCTTTGTATTCACCAACTTCATGCCAGGGGAGCCAGTTATTCTTGATCCTGCTTACTCCACCTTCATGTCTCCGGCTGCCGATCCTCATCACAGCGCTAACACCATTGGCTCACAGTACTTTGGCCCTCCTGTCTTTCTCAGACTCCTGCCACTATCAGCCTCACTTGCCAACTCGATGTTACTTCAACGATTGAGACAGTCTATACCCTTGACCAGACTTCCTTCTGCTGTGTCCACTAGATCAGTGATACTCTGTCCTCTCGCCGTCTTATCAACAGGCTTGAAGAGACACAGTGCATTGTACTGGCTGAGTCAACTGCTGTCATGCAGGTCGACAACAATGCTGTTTCCCTTGGAGAAGACAACTTGGGATGAATATCTTGCATAGTTTTACGTACTTTGGTTCTCCTGCCTTCCCTCAGACTCCTGCCACTATCAGCCTCACTTGCCAACTCGATGTTACTCCAATGATTGAGACATCAACAACAATGCTGTTTCCCTTGGAGAAGACAACTTGAGATGAATATCTTGTACAATTTTATGTACTTCAGCCCTCCTGCCTTCCCTCAGACTCCTGCCGCTATCAGCTTCACTTGCTGACTTGACATTACTCCAATGTTCGAGACAGTCCATACCCTCGACCAGACTTCCTCCACTGTGTCCACTGGACCAGCAATGCTCTGTTCTCTTGCCGTCTTATCAACAGGCTTGAAGAGACATAGTGCATTGCACTGGCTGAGTTGACCGCTGTCATGCAGGTTGACGACGATGCTGTTTTTTTTGGAGAAGATGACTTGGAATGAATATCTTGCATGGTTTTACCCTGCTGTGGATGAATGGTACACCCACTCTGATAATAGAATTTGATGGCAAACATGTGCATTTATTGCTGGTCATCTATATGCCAATATTGACATGCAGGTCGAGAATGGTTATATCTCGCCCGGTAATGTGCTGATCCACGTGATCTATAGCTCGGAATATAGTTGTATATATGTGCTACATTTAGTTTGCTACCATTGGAGTGTCAAACACACGCAATCACATGTGATCTACACGTCAATATCTCAGTCATATCTTACCTGATTAGTGTAATTATTAGCTCAGATTAAAGGTATAGATTTATACTACCTCTGGTACAGTCACTGCTAAGCACTAAACTCATACACCCCTGAGAATGAGACTGATTTCAGTTACAACTGGTTAAAACTGGTCTTGCAACCGGTGGGTGCAACTGTTCCAGACTGGTTGCTACCAGTCTCGAGTTACAACCCCAGACCCTTCGTGCTATCCCTTCATCTGCTGGAAATCTCTACAGCCAATATGACTCAGTCATTGTCAGTCCCAAACTCAATAGTGACTGGCCGAAGTGCAGACTACTAGATGGACATTCCGTTGTTCAGCTGCAGCTGATATTCCAACCTATACATTGTCTTTCAATATCCATTCCGCACCACTCCAGTTTTTGCACATCCTAATTGGTGTCTCTTTCATGAACTATTCAGTTATCAGGTTTGATACCTCAATCAGATGGGATAGTCTGGACCATGAATGCACATCTGATTACAACAATGCAAATCATGGAGACTCTGACTTGAAGGAGGGAAAATCTGGCTTGATAGATGATTCCGAAGTCACTTGATGACCTGGTCAGATAACAAAAGTGACAAAATGCCTGGTGCTCAGCCTCGGAGGGGACACAGATCAAGTGGTTGGAGATCATTAACAAGAACGGTCAGTGCTGCAAATCTATCTCAAAAGTAACCTAGCTATCTGGTCGGTCGAGGGATGATGGTCTGGGAGGGCTAGGTAGACTCAGGCCTCAAGAGTGACTGCATTGTGGTCAAGGACTCGTGGAATGACCCACTTAGGAAATACACCAAAGGCATGATTCTACACTTTGTTTGATAGCTTCTTGAGACTTTTGTATACTTGGTAATTTTTTTCCTAATTTTTTCTGCTTTTTGTACACTCTTTTGTAGAATTGGTAAATTATGATTATCTGAATTATCTTCTGAGTTAGCAGAAGATTTATAAATAATTTTGTAGCTCACACACAGGTTAAATACAGTATATACAGTAAATGATACAGTTTTCATCCTGGTTTCAGCACATTTTGGCTTACATAACCAAACCACACCACCAATGAATGAACTGCAGTTCTGGTTTTTCCCAGTTTGACCGTAGTTCAAACTGGCTCAAACCAGTAGACCGGTCTAAACCAGTTCAAACTGGCAAAAAAATTTACAGCTATGTACATACAATGATACAATTGACAATATTAATATACATAAATGCAGCATGCCCGCCCCTTCAAACAAACAGAGTAAGTCCATCCGGCATCCCTCACTTGAATCTTCCTTTCCATGACATCAATTAGCCCGCGGGCCATGCCTGCATGTGACCCTGCTTGCCGACCCTTGCCAGCACAGCGGCACAGCGGCCTGGAGTTTGAGGGTTTTGAGCTAGAGCATTAAGGCGGTACTGTCTAATGGGCCACTGACTGTGGCAACTACTTATTGTTACAGCTGGCCTGGGTAGGGTCGGCTATAGACTTGAAAATGAGGCGAAGCTAAAGACTGAGGGTAATGTCTAGCAGGCGTAAGGTCTGGCGAGACAACTAAGGCTTAAGATTAAGGGACACATCCGAGAAGGGCAGAAGGACTGAGGAGACAAAGGATGAAGTGACTCGAGGATGGCTAAGAACTCTGAGTAGATTTCAAGTAGCTTTAGCTTAGGGTGTTACAAAACAAGACAAGGAGTCTTAAGTACTATGACCTGGAAGGCGATGGAATCACAAGGAACTTCGGGAGGAGTCATCCGCAGTAAAGAATGAGTCAGAAGCTGCGGAGATCTAGATAGTACAGTAAGCGAAGAGAGAGAGCTGATGAAACAATGGTGTCATCATGAGTCAACAGACACGAATAGAGATAGGGAATTATCGGATCAATTATAGGGAAGATAGGAATGGGAACCGAAACAATGGTGTCATCATGAGTCAACAGACACGAATAGAGATAGGGAATTATCGGATCAATTATAGGGAAGATAGGAATGGGAACCGAAACAATGGTGTCATCATGAGTCAACAGACACGAATAGAGATAGGGAATTATCGGATCAATTATAGGGAAGAGTAGGAATGGGAACTGGAGAATAGAGGATCGTCAGCGATGTGGAGCAAGCGAAATCGCCCGAGATCTATGATACAATGTGAATACAAAGTAAAGGCGATAAGGGGAGAATAGTGAAAGGGAAACAGAGGTACATGGAGAGTTTTCAAGATGATCGTAACATTACCCCTGTAGCCTTGGAGTCACCGACCCAAGCTTTAATAGTCCTGTCCAGGGTCCTACCAGGAGTGTTCGTCGTTGATGTTAGCGTCCGCAGCACCATTGTGAGTATCTTCTTCATCGTAGTTATATCCAGGGGACGGAGGACGATCATTGATTGGACGGGGAGGGTATATAGGGCAAGGATGAGCGCGATGAGAGGAGGTAGATCCTCAAGATGGACAGAAGAGTTTAGTGCGAACTCGTCCAAAATGAGCGGATTGGAAAGAGGAACAAGAGGAGGAAGAGGACGAGGATGATGCGGAACGAACAGGTTGTGGGATACAATGTCTAAGGAAATGGTTGGAAACGAGTGGAGGTGGGGCTGCAGAGTCAAGGATTCTGTGTCACTGGATGGGAGATTGGAGTCAGAAGGTATTACCTGGATCCGAGTATTGCCACAAGCCGGACCTCGTTCTCATCGACAAGGCCATTACGTCAATGGACGAAGTAATGTGGCTAATGTGCGAATGGTGGGGTTGGACTCTGTACGAATGGAGTTATACTCCAGTCGATGTAGTACGAGACAGTTGCAGAATCTGAGGTATGCTTCAGTGGTTCACAATCACTGTTGCTCATGGATCTTCTAGCTCGTTACTCCTGGTAATGATGTGAATCTGCGTCGGGAGCAAAGCAATGTGCAACACCAGGTAAGGCATTCCATGGTTCGATCCATACATTCCTCACCATTTCCAGACTCCACAGGTTGTTCGGGAGTCAAGCAACACACAGGTAGGCTGTCTTATGTTCATAATCAACATCTCTCACCCATTCTCCAGGTTGATACTCGCAGTGGCACGGTCGATGTCCTTGACCATCACTACCAAATCAATGGCCGTCCATCACTGTTCAACTTGTGTCATGACATGATGCGAATGAAGAAGGTGATCGACCTGTTGTGCACCGCAGAACTCAAAGAAGTCAAAGGATGACCCAATCTCTCCCAACACGCTCACGTTTTATCCGCCTGTGTGGAAGGACTTCCTGGAAGACACCAAGCGACATTGTCGAATCGCCCACATGCTTCAGAATCCATTTCCTTCCAAGTCTCGTGACCTCAAAGGATCCGTTACGGACAGTCTTCTTGCAAGCGTTGTAGAGTGTATGGAACGTGGTACAAAATCTGAGCCTGGTAAGCAATAACCAACAAACACTGCAGGTCGAGTTCTTAACGTTTTCGTAGGACATTGGCCAGAAAATAAAATCTACATGGCTTCCCTCGTATGTGCATATGTATCTACTTTGATGGTCATACTGACAATGTGCCTAGCTCCTTGCGGATATATTGACGTGGCACTCTGAGTTAAAAACAGTCGTTCTCGATGTCGCGCCAACGGCCTATGGACTAAATGCACCTTCAAACATCCCAACTCAAGGCCGAGTACAATGGGTCAAGACTACGGCCACAACTCTGCTATCTGGATCCCTCTTCTTACATGATGGTCTTGATGAAAATGTAAGTGGCTACCTTCCATCTCTAAGTCGACTTAAATATCACGGCTTTATTCTCGAAGGGAAAGACGAAAAACTTTGCACACCCGGCTCTGCAACACACAATCATGGAATTTTTCTACCTCGGCAGTTATCGTGTCACAGATAAACAGCCCAACCTCTTCCGTCAAACCATTCCAATTCCGTGTTTGGTCCTTGTCACCACAGCGGTATATCTCGAGCATCTATATTTATTTAATGCTAACGAGCCATTTACAGTGTAATTGCGCCCTTGACGGTTTCGCCCAAAGTGGCTCCTCTAAATCCATGCCACACTTTTCAGGAAAGGGTTATTCGTCAATTTACCGAGGCTTACTGTCGATTGTGGGCGAGGTCCTTAACCACCCCTACCATGCCAAGACTCGAGCAACAACTTGTCACGTGGGTCGAGGAAGCCTGGTACATTCTCTTTTGGTTTATATTCAATCAGTCACGGTTGACAGAATTGACATAGGGCCAGTGCAACAAGTCGACAAGAACGTGCAGCGCCATGATCATCTGCGTGCAGTGTTAGATTAATTTGATGGCCATTTTGTATTGTTTCTTTTTTCTTGTTTCCTATTCCGTGTTTTGTATCGGCATTTTTTTCTTGAATACCAATCGTGATTTTGTTTTTATGACAATGTGATCTGTCGTGAGTGCAGCATTTTAAAATATGGATGATTAGGAATGAGTTGAGAGGAAATTAATTTGGAATGAGTTGAGAGTCACTAATTAGGAATGCCTTGATCTAAAGTATGAGTCAACATGGACAGAATTCTAAAGGGCTGGCAAACAGTAATTATTGATATGGAAGATCAAGTCCCATAGCAATTCATAGTACAATGGTTGCTTGAAGAGACTGTCCAATCTGGACCTGACTACAGAACTATGGCTGATTGACAGAGCTTGACAGAGCTCCATAGCACAAGATGATTTGCTGATGTTGCATGTCGACCCCCTCTTTAGATACATACCACCATGCCCAAATAATCCACCTTCTTTTGAAAGAAATGACACTTAGAAGGATTCGCAAATAAATTGTTCTTCCGGAGGCGTTTAAGGACTTCCCGGACTATTTTGGCATGCTCTTCCCGAGAGAGACCACCGGTAAAAATACATAGATCATCGAGATATTTTGCTACATTACGATGCATGTCATGAAATATGTTGTTCATCATTGCTTGGAATGTGGACGGCGCGTTAGTGTAACCGAAATACATAACCGTTGGTTCGTAAGCTCCGAGTGGTGTAACAAAAGCACCTTTCCACTCATCACTGGCCTTCATCCGGACATTGTTATATCCCCACCGCAAGTCTAGCATGGTGAACATGTCCGCTCCTTTAAGCTGATCAATCAGTGTCGGGATGAGCAGTAGTGGATAATTATTTTCTATGGTTCCTTTGTTTAAATACTGATAGTCCATTACCAGCCGTTCCTTTCTGTCCTTCTTAGGAATGAAGAATACCAGAGAGGTCTGCAGGGACTTAGAAGGGCGGATGTAGCCTTTCTTCAACTCTGAGTTGAGGAAAGTCTAGACTTCCTGAGTCTCAGAGTCCAATAATGGTATAATACGGCCCTTCTTTGGAATGAAGTCCGGCTTCAAGTCAATGGCATGGTCCCAGACCTTCTGTGCTGGCATACGGAATGAGGCCTGCTCTGAAAATACATTGAGGAAGTCATGGAACTCCTCCGGTATCTCATTTTTTAGATTTTTTATTTCTTCTGCTTGGAGATTTCCAGTTTTTACACCATCAACAACCTCTATCTTGCGGGAATCAACCAGACTAGCTGGTACTGAGTCCTTTGGTCTTTCTTTATTCAAGTCTCTATGGGCCAGTGGACTAGCCAGTACTAACACTTATAATGGTCAACTAATCGAGAATCAATAAAAGTGTGGGTTGCTCCGGAGTCAAGCAAAGCTTTCGTCGTGACGACTGAAGAGGCTCTGCCGGGAGTCTGGAGGGTAGTCCAACCTTCAAAACAGTTTCGAGAGGTCCGATTGGTGAAGGAAATAGAAGGAGGGGATTTATAAATAGAACTATAGGCCATAACAAAGTCCAGAGAATTTCTGTACAGCTGCATTATTCCTGCAGTAATTTTTTCTTTTTCTTTCGAATCAGAATTAAGTACACCTTGTTTATTGTCTTTAAGTGCCAGCCCCATAGATGGGCACACTGATTTAGACATTCTACATACCAGAGAATAAGAAATTTGTACAGGAGAATTTGTAGCTAAAGAAACTATTGGTCCATCTGCAGTCACACCCCTCACGTAACTACAGGTACCTAATTTTTTGATTGTTCGCCAGGTGCCGTGATCCTTCCCATGGCCAGCCGGTCTCTCAGTGGCGACCTTTTCGAACTTACGGGCTAATTCGATGTAAGCTTGTGTTAGCTCAGTGAATTGTTTTAGTTCGAGCTTGGTCCCATGCATCTCGTGGAAATTGTAAATTTTGAAAGAGATTGCCTTCTTTAGTAGACTGGAGGATTCCTCATTGGTGATCTCGGTGTCACCGGCCAATCGGACAAAGTCCTGAATAAACTCATTGACTAGAGTCAATCCTTGTTGAAGCCGGAGTAGCTTCTGATAGGCCTCATGGATGTAGCACTGTATTTGGAAGTATTCCTTGAGGTCCTTGCAGAGAGCAGTCCATTCTGGATATTCAGACTCTTCTTTCTCTGCATATTTCTCCATCTCTGATAAGGTGTAGGATTCCGCTTTACCGCTGAGTCAAGACCAAAGCATTGTGGCCTTGTCTCTCTTGTCACCCTTCCTTGTGATGGCGAATGGATTGAGGCGAGTGTACCACAATCTGAACTTGGCTCGGTCTCCATCCCATGGTCCGGGATCGGCGACCTTCTTTGCCGCAGAGGTGAACTGCTCGAGTTTGGTTTCGAAGTGGTTCTGAACTTCTTTCCAGGACACCATGATGGATCCTAAGGAGATTGTGGACGAGGCGGGGGAGTTTTCAGTTGTGCCATCGGACAGGATGACGAATTATACTGGTAGTCCAGGATGGTCGGAGGGGGTACTCACGAAGAGACTGCGCACTCCAGAGTAAGTCCTGTAAAAAGAAACAAAGGGTCAGAATTCAATCTTTTCTCTAAGATCTAGCCTGCCGGCACTACAATTTTGGAGGGATGTAATAACCCACGTGCGTCACAGGTATCACTGGTAATGTAGTGACGTCAAGGATGAGAGCTGAGGGTAGGTCACCTGACCTTAGTCCAAGTGTCGGTATGTCTGGACCCTAGTCCTGGCTGTCGGTGATGCCGGACTGGGGTCAGACTATGCTCCAGACTGAGATTGGTTGGTCAGTAATGGTGATTTACAACAGACAACCAGACCGGACTGCAACTGATTACAACAGTCCTGACCAGTCCAGTTGCCAGTTGCTGGGTTTAGTGAAATTTTGGCAACTGCTTAGGACCGGTTGCAACCGGTGTACAGCCAACCCCTATGTATTATAGTACATTCCATAATTTTTGGTGATTTTTCCACATTTTTCTGAGATTTGTTGAGCCAGATATGAATATATCATTCAATATTCACTTTTGACATGTTCACAAACATGACATGCCACTTATAATTGCTCATATCTCTATGGGACATGGTTACAATCACTTAATTCTTTGTTCATATAATAGCCAGGGGTATGTAGCAGACTCGGTACACCTATTATTAGTGTATATTGGATATTTTCAACATTGACGTATCTCCATGGGGAATGGTCGGAACTACGTGACAACTTGATGGAATGGTAGCCAGGGGTGTAATCTAACTCCAGTCTACCGGTTTCCAAGCCTGAAAACCGGTCCACAGGTTGATCAGTCCAAAACTGGTCTCAACCACTTGTTAGACCAATATGACCAGTTTCTTGTGGTCCGGTTGCCAGTTGCCCATACTAAGAGTTGTAGTAGGACCAGTTTTGGTCTGGTTGCCCGAATTCACAGTCAAAAACCAGACTGGACCAGACTTTTATTCACTAAGTGGGAAGTACCCAAGAACAAGGATTCCCCCATCTTCCAGCTATGTTCACAACCCCTCTGCAACTATTACAAATTCATTCTCGTCACTCTATCCTAGTACTGTTGACATGCAGCGTGCTGATGGTTTGCTCGCCCTTGCCTTGCAACACCTCAAGGACTCGGTTGTCGCTAAGATGATGAAGGAGGGGGTGAAAGAGAAATGGAAGAAACAGAAGAAATGGAGTTGGAAGGGGACATTCTGGTAAGAGTGACGGTATTGGGTTTCTAAGGTGAAGAGGGTTAGGAAGGAAAAGCGACGGGGTGGAGTTTCTTATCTGCTAAAAGGATTGTTTTTGCATGTTTTAGTTCTCGTTCTGGTATCCAGGTATCTTCTTCGGCCATGTATCCTTTCCATCAGATCAGATACATGCAGTTCCTGAGGGGACCTCTGTGACGTATGATGCGCAGTATTTCGAACTCCTCTTCTCCTTTGATAAGGTCAGGTGGTGGAGCAGGGAAGTTCGGGCCGTGTATGGGGTTTTCGCGATAGGGTGATAAGAGAGAAGCGTGAAACACATTGTGAATGCTCCAGGTTTTAGGGAGGCGTAGCTGATAAGTGATGGGAGATACAACTTGGGTGATGGTAAAAGGTCCTTCTCATTTCAGAGCAAATTTCTGAGAAGTGAGGTTTCATTTGAGGTTCTTGACTTCGAGCCATACTTTGTCTCCTTTCGAGAATGGGGTAAATCCTCTGCCTTTTCTAGCGGACATAACTTGTCAAGCAAGCTCATGTGCTGCGAGGGCTTTGAGTCGGGATTCAATGGCGGGGAGATTGGAATCGGCGATAACGGCCCGGTGGGAAGGGGACGGGGTTCAAAACCCATCATGAGGAAGAAAGGGGACTTTCTGGTCACAGAATGGGGGCGATGATTGTGGGCGAACTCCGCTTGAGTGATCAGATCAGCCCATGTGGTGGGGTTGTCTCCACAAAGGATCCGGAGGTAGGTCTCAACCTCTTGGTTGACACGTTCAGTTTCTCCGTCCGTTTGAGGGTGATAAGCAGTGGAAAGGGAGAGGTTGTATCCGAGGACCTGTCCGAGTTCTTTGGCGAAGGAAGAGGCGAATTGTGGACCATGATTGGAGATGATTCTGTCGTAGAGTCCGAAGCGTTTGTATACTTTGTGAAAGAAAAGGGTAGCTATCCCTTTGGCGGTGATGGTTTTCTTGGTAGGACAGAGAATTACCCCCTTCGTAAGCCCGTGGTCGACCACGACCAGTAAGGAATCAAAGCCGGAGGGGGAGGGAAGGTCGGTGATAAGATCGCAAGAGATCTGTTGAAAGGGACGGGAGGAGGTCGATTTGATCGGGGTAAGGGGGGGAACTGGCAGTAGGGTGGGTGTTTGCCTTGCATTGCTGGCAGAGGGAACAGCCTTCGACGTATTTATGAATGAACTGGGCAAGACCAGGCCACCAGTATTCTGCAGTGACGAGCTGGCGAGTTTTAAGATAGCTGGGGTGGCCGGCAGAGGAATGGTCATGAGAGCGAGCGACAATGTCGCGACGAAGGGAGTTGGAGTCGGGGATGTAGACACAATTTTGGTAAGTAAGGACATGCCGTCGGCTTGCCAGTCTGAGAGGCGAGAGCGGAAGGCGGGAGGGATAGTTCCTTCGAGAGCCTGAAGGGCGTTACGGACGAGAGTATCATCGCCAGAGGTGGAGGAGATGATGTCACAAAGGGTAGTGTCGATGACTCGTACAAAAAGCGAGGGAGGAAGAAGGGTAACATCTTCATTATCGGCGTCAAGGGAGATTTTATCAGGGCGGCGAGAGAGAGCATCGGGACCCGCAAGATGAGTCCCAGGGACGTGGGTAATTTTAAGGTCGAAGTCAGCAAGGTCGAGGAGCCAGCGAGCTTGGCGACGGTTTAGGTGTTGGGGACTATGGAAGAAAGTGAGGTTTTTGTGATTGGTGAAGACTTGGACAGGGAAGGGGGAACCGCAAAGATATTGGTGCCATGCTTTGAGGGCGCGGATGACTGCAAGCAGTTCGCGGTCATAGATATCGTAGTTCCATTCTGTGGGAATAAAGGATTGGGAAAGGTAGGAACAAGGGTGCCAATCGCCATTGGAGTCGGTTTGGAGGAGGATTGCTCCAGTAGCATCACGAGAAGCATCGGTAGCGATCGTGAAGGGGGCAGAGAGATCGGGGAGGCAAAGGACTGGTTTGGACAGGAAGGATTGTTTAAGACGATCAAAAGACAACTGGCAGGCAGCAGACCAGTCCCAGGGTTTCTCCTTCTTAGTGAGGTCAATGAGGGGGCGGGCAATGTCAGAGTAGTGGTCGATGAATCGTCAATAGAAATTGGCAAAGCCAAGGAACCAGTGAGCGGACGGTTTTGACAGTGGTAGGGGTTGGCCAAGAGGCGATTCCATCAAGTTTGACCGGGTCCATGGCCAGGGTACCTGGTTTAACAATCATACCAAGGTATTCAACTTCCGCGGTGGCGAAGTTACATTTCTCTAGACGAAGGTGGAGGTCAAGTTCTTCCATCCGTTGGAGAACTCGCTTAGTATGTTCTGAATGGGAGGAGTCGTCAGGGGAGAAGATCAAGAGATCGTCCATATAGATGACAAGCCATCCTTCAGTAATCATATCCTGAAAAGAGTCGTTCATGAATTGCTGAAAAGTGGAGGGGGAGTTGTTCATTCCGAAGAACATGACAGTGGGTTCGAAGAGGCCTTTATGGGTGATGAAGGCACCTTTCCATTGGTCTCCTTCCTTGATGCGAACATTGTTATAACCCCAGCGGACGTCCAACTTGGTGAAGACTTTAGCTCCTTTGAGTTTATCGATGAGGTCAGAAACGAGGGGAAGAGGGTATGCATCGCGGGTGGTGTGAGAGTTAAGATAATGATAGTCCTGGCAGGAGCATAGTTTACCATCCTTTTTCTTCACGAAGAAGAAAGAGGACACTTGGGGAGATTTGGAAGGTTTGATCTTCCCACTGCGAAGGTTCTCATCGAGGAAGGCTTCAGTAGCTTTCTGCTCATCTGGAGAAAGAGGATAAACCTTCCCAATTTTGGGTATGAAGGTGTCATTGAGTTGTATGGCATGGTCATAGGGGCGAGAGGGAGGAAGGCGAGATGAGGCTTCTTCAGAGAATACCGAGGAGTAAGCTGCATATTCTGGGGGAAGGGTGGTCTTAGGTTTAGATTTCTCTGCTTCAACTGCGAGGTTAGTAGCTGTGGTGAGATGAGCAACTAGAGGGGATCCCTTGGGAATAAAACGTGAACCACAGCGCATTACTCGACAGAGGACTTTATTGACAGTAGCACGTTCGAGGAATTGAGACTCGGTTTCGAAACCAAGAAAGCTGTATAACTTCCTATCGCGAGTGGGGTATACCTCCATATGACGAGGGGGTTTGGTTTTCGAAGGGAAGGGGTTGGGTTTGTGGAAATGGGAATTGTGTCGTTTGAGATCAGCGACATGTAGGTGATATAGATCTACAGATTGGTCTACAGATTCCGGGATGGTAAGAGTCTGCCTTTCCCAATCGATGAGAGGATTAGCTCCTTGAAGCCAGGGGAGTCCTAGGATCACATTTTCATTTCCACAATCCATGATATGAAAGACAACCTTCTGAGTGACCTTTCTGATCGATGTCCAGGAAGAGGGTTGTGGAAAAGAGGATGTCACCTTTTCGGTTGGTAGATTGGTCGACATTTCTGACTCGGATGGGGGTGGGGAGGCAGTCTCGAGGGAGGTTGTTCCTTCGGACGAAAGCCCAGTAGATGCAGGAGATTTCTGCACCACTATCAATGAGAGCGGAGGTTTTGACGACTTTTAAGGAGTGCAAGGGTGTTACTAGAGAGATGGGGATTTTCATTGCTTTAGAGGAAGAGGATACTAGTATAGGGGCACATGTAGCGATAGGAGAGCCTTGTGTCGAACGAGGTCTCCTTTTCAAAAATCCAGATTGAGGTTAACTCTTCCTACAACCTTTGCTTCATCGTCATCATCTTCATCGTCATCCTCGACATCCTCCAGGTCTGGTAGGTCTTCTTCGGCTGTAGTGACTTTCCTAGTCGTCTTCTTGAAGGAGGGAGCATTGGTTGAGAATGTAGAGCAGGAGGCGGCGTTAGCGTTTTAAAGTCCAGTTCGGTCCGGTTATTTGCCTTATTTTGGCATAACCAAAACCTTAACCGGTTATGGAAATTCCTAATTTGGACAAAATATAGACTGAACCGATAAAAACCGGTTTCGATCGGTTTTCCTTGGTTCGGTAGCTGGTTATGACTGGTTCTGTGGTAGCCGAAAATTCACACGCACTCATAGCTTTCTGTCCATAATTTTATTACATTAATCGGTTCACAGCATCTCGAGATATTGCCATTTTAAGATTTTCTCGAATATATGCTTGAAGTAGCCAGAATATTCAATCTCGGACTCGTTAGGAAGTGGTTCCCACGCTTAGTAATGGCTGTACCGGATGTAGTAGACACCCCTATTGACCATCTGACCAAGTTTTGAGGCCAATCGGTAGTGATGCACCTGAGATACAAGCAATCTCGACCTCCATGTGGATAAATTTTAAATATATTGATATCAAAGTCAAATCTTGATGGAAAAATATGTCGGGAAAATGTAGGGGATATAGGGGTGTAAATCGCACAGCCACCATAACTGGCTTGGACCGGTTTTGACTGGTTTTTGTCCAGTTTTGAAAATTTCGAGATTTCTTGTAACCTTAACTGCACCTATCTGTAATTGGGCATAACCGAACCTCTTTAAGCGGTTACAAGCGGTCAGGGTTCAGTTAAGTTAGGGTTTTTGATCAGTTATGCGACTGGACTTCGAAACGCTAGGCAGCATTGTGACCAGATTTCCTGCAGTGGAGACAAAGTCCTTCTTTGAAACATTGCCATCTAAGTATTCTACAATCCTGCCCCGGAACTGTGTTTGTACTATGTAACTTATGTAAGCTACACTGGACAATGTTTCAATGATTCAAATCACTAAATCACCACCTCACCGCTTTTGCATAATTCACCTCCAAGTCATTTCCTGCCTAGCTGCCCAAACATGTGTTGGGTACTGAGTTACATGTCACCTTGCCATCACATCCACACTCCGGGATTTCCCTCGGGCTGGTAGAAAAGGTGAGTGGTCAAAATTTGTTGTGCATCGTGACCCATCCACTTTTTAGAAATTCTATGGGGATATCTAATAGCACAGTACAGATAGAGAATCTATTTGTAAAGAGTAGGGGTCTAGTAGAAAACTTACTAGGATTGAGAATAGGAATGTCGAGACTAAGAAGAGTTTTCTACACTTTAGAATGAGTGAAGTGAACTGATATTCAAGGAAGAGGAGTTCTTCCTTATATACAAGAGTACATGTTTGTATCTATTGTGAGATAGAATATCATAGAATGATCATGTAAGATTGTTCTATCCAATAGCATAAGTAACTCTTATCATGATCACTAAGAGGTGTGACTCATTATGAGTCACACCTTAGTAAGTAGAAATATAGCCAATGACGTATGTAGCTCTTATCAACATCTAATCTACATTACATAAGCGTAAATGAAAGTCTAGATCATGTCTAGACTCGATAGTATTTGTATTGAAAGAATCATATGAATAACTATCATTTTAACACTTTTTCTCATTCAGCTGATGTGTAAAATTTTGTGCTTCTTGTGGCCAGGGGTAAAGTTGACCAAACAAAAGACTGGGAATACATATGGAATGTAAAAAGATCAAACAACACAATTATTTGAGTAGACAATTCCTCTAGTGGAACCATTAGGTAATCCATTAGGTAATCTATGTCAAGTAACCGTCTCTTGTGTTGATGTACTTGATCAGGAGAAGTTCTAAAGTGAGTTTCTTGCTGAGTTTGAGTTTGTCCTCGATGTAAAGGACTATAAGGTTGTAATGTCTTGGATGTCTCTTCTGATTCATATGGAGGAGAAGGTAAAGGAGAATCATCTCGAAGTCCAGAAAAATCCCAACCAGTAGATTGAAGATTCCATTCAGGAGTAGTGTTCAAAGGTGGTTGTGATTGTGATGGAATATTAGGATTTTGAGGTCCTATTAAATTCGGTGGATGAAGTTATGGTGGAACTATCAAGGTTGAATAAGTGATGATCTGATCAGGATAATTCTTATCTGTTCTAGTTCCAGGTGCAGGTAAAGTGGCTTCTTCTTCCGGGAGTATTGATTCGGAAGAGTTTGGAATAGCGGAAAGTTCGTCTATTGGTCTTAGTTTCTTTGAGCAATAAGGAAATACTATTTCATCAAAAGTGGCAGTGGAAGATATGAAAGTTCTTCAATGTGTAGGACAATAAAAGCGATAAGCTTTAGATCCTGGTTTATAGCCAATAAAGATCATTTCTTCAGCTTTTGGTGCAAGTTTGTTTTGTCTCAGGTCCTTTGGTATGAATACATATGCTTTACAACTGAAGACTTGGAAGTAAGAAACATCAGGTTTTTTACCTAGGAAAATTTCTGAAAGAGTTTTCCATTTGTGTCATCTCATAGCTTGTCTATTATAGATGTGTAATGCTGTCTCAGCTGATCTTGCCAGAATGAATTTGGAAGACAAGCATTAAGACGAATTGCTTGTGCTTTTTCCATGATGGTTCTATTGAATCTCTCTGCTCTACCATTTTGTTGTGGTAGATGAGGAACTGAGTATTGTCGAGAAATACCTTTGGATGTGAAGAACGATAAGAGTTCTTGACTCAGATATTCCCCACCTCGGTCAGAACGGACACTGGCAGAGGTAATGGAAAGACCAGTTAAAGTCTCAGCATGAAAAACCAGGTCATGGAAGCGAGAGGCAGTATCACTCTTGCGATGAATAAAAGCAAGGAAGGCAAAAGCACTACAGTCATCAATAAAAGTGAGGATCCATCTGGCACAAGAGTGTGACTCAGTAGGAAGCTCAATGAGATCAGTATGAACCAAACCAAGGACTCTGGAAGAGCGTTTCTCAGAAGGACCAAGAAGACACTCATGGGATTTACCAAGTTGACAGCCATGACAAGGGTGGGAAGAGGACGAAGGTGGTGTAAGTTTAGGTACACCTTTTGTAGATGTCGAAGGGGTGTTGAAGTGCATTGTCAGATCCATGTCCGAAACAATGATGTGAAAAGTTTGAATGAAGAAGTATCCTGCAAGGTATGTACATCTGCAGTAGGAGTAATCATTTCCGACTTAAACCAGTGCAGAATATCACCAGGTGATAAGGCAGAAGCCCAGATAACAAGGTGACCTTGTTTGTCAAAGATCTTAGTCCTCTTGCCAATCTCAGTAGTGTAACCCTTTAAAACTAATTGATTTGTCAAAAGTAATCGACATGAAGCATCAGGAGAGTACCAAACACCTGTTATGATAGGTTCCTTTTGTTTGATAGCTTTCAGTAGAACAATACCAGGTCCAATCATTTTTATTGAGTTACCATCAGCTATATGAGCGTATTTGGTATCTGAACCAAGAACAGTAAAGTCTGATTCGTAAGGTGTGATATGATCAGAACAACCGGAATCGATCATCCAATGTGATTTTCGAAACTCCGTAGAACGGGAAGTCTTATTTGTCGAAGATCCAATAGTAAGGCTACACGGCAGTAGTCGTCATTCGTGTAGTAACTACAATCATTATCTCCCCAGTCATCTATATCGTAATGAGAAGGTTGTGAAGCTCTATCTCTGGGAGTTAAACCATGCTTCCAGGTACCATTATGATTCCTCTGAGTGTCACCATTGTAATATTCTATAACTCAGGTAACTTCCTTCTCATTCCTTCGAGCAGGGATCTGGTATCGACCAGCCTTAATATCCATCTGCTGTCTCTCGTAAGAATTGTGTCTTCGAGGTGAAAGAGTAGGAGAGGACAGACTGGGTTCGGGATAGTTCATGCTGTTGTCACGTAGTCCCAGACTACTTGTTGTTGTAACTCAACTGAGAGTGTGGTAGCAAGGAAGCCATGAATCTTTTGATTGATGATGACCCATTTATCTTTTGCATCTTGGTTGGCTTGGGTATCATGAACATGAGACCCATTAACAAAACACCATCCTCCAAGCATAGAAAGAGGACCTTGTAGAGCAAGAGCCCATACAGTATAGTTTGAGGCACCAATGAGTATTGGAACACGAGCAATGTGATCTTTAGTGACAATGAAATCGGAAGGAGTTGTGGTAGCCATAGTGAAGAATCTGAGAAATCAAGCAAATAAGAACTGTTCGAAAGCATCAGCACTTGGATAATAGCTATAGAGAAAGAAAGGAAGTGATGCATGTTCCTTTATTGCATCGAGGTCCCAATCGAGATCAGCAAAGTTGTATCACAATGCAAGATCAAGATTACCTCCACCATGGAGTACATGTTTGTATCTATATGCAAGTCTCAAGGCCAAGCTGCCCATGCTGTGGATCCTTCCGAAGACCATCCTCAGGCTCCTCCTGCACCCAAGAGAGGAGGTCGGGCCAAATGAACTACAGAGACAACAGCACCAGCACGTGTGCCGACACGTGCTACTACATGACCTCACTCTAGGCAGGTTCCAGATGAAGACCAGGATGGAGAGCAGATTGATATCGATGCTGAACTCCTCAAGCTAGGTTCCAATCTTACTGATGATGATGACAAAGACAAAGATCTTTGAAAAACAACAATGTCCCCTGGGCCCGTTCAAACCCTTCTGGTGTCGCCAATCCTCCTCAAACTGGGGTATATGACCCATTCATCAACCCTTCCCAGACACAATCTTCGAAGACTGCATGCCACTGGTCGAACTATTGCTTTGAGGACAAACATGACCAACCTGTTTTGCAAGGCATGTGTATTGCAAGGCGCAAGCTTGCAAAGGGGGAGTGTTGTAAATCACTGATCTATACCAACTAACTGATCAAAGTCCCTAGAGACTGGCCACACCGAAACCCAGACTAAGGTCAGGTGACCTTTCAGCTGGTACCCAAGAGTCCTTCATGTATGGAACACTCCCTCACCATATCCTCACCATATTCATTTCTCTTATGTATCCACACCATTGCCTCATGATCAGCCTAATGTATACCTCATGATAGGAGCATGTATGTAGATAGCACCTCATGTAGTCCAGATGTACTTAGCTAGCACTAATATATAAATATAAATACTCAAGTTGGTCATCGCTAGTACCCCAGCTTTGACCTCTTGAGCCTTGTGCCAAAGTCCTTCACATTCCTATCCTCTTTCTTCTTCCAAGTGTTTGGTATAAGCCCACTCAGAGTGATAGTGTTTTAAAGTCCAGTCTGGTCTAGTCTTTTTCAGTATTTTGAGGCAACTGGACTGGAACTGGTCTTTTACAATCAGTAAAGGTGTGCAACCAAGACCGAAACCGATGCCAACTGGTCCAGAAGTTGCCAACTCAGTCCAGACCAGTTTCAAGGACCAGTTTTAACTTAGACCAGTCAGAACTGGCCAATGACTGGTTGCTGGGAGTCTGGAAAGCTTAGCAATGGCTATAGCGGAGGTAGAGGACATTCCAGGCGTTCATATGAGCCACTGATCCTGTCATACTGTCGACATCCAGCTGAGATATGAGCATTTCCGAGTGGTATGTTGATAAACATGAACAATTTTCAAATAAATTCATAAAATGATGAAAATATTGAGGGAGTTCCATACACTATAAGATACCTAGGGACCAATGACTAGTCCGCTAAAGACCAGTTGTGACCAGTCCTGGACTAGTTTTCTGAAGTTCCGAAAAACTGGACAACTGGACTGATGAAAATTTGAACTGGTAAGGACTGGCAACCGCAGTCTGATTGCAACCGATGCAAGTCCAGTCTGGTTGTAATGCAAGTCCAGTCCGGTTGCGGTCTTTTTGTCCAGTCTAGGACTAGACTTTAAAATACTAGTTGCAACGGCAGGCAATGATGCAAGATTAGTGTTTTAAGGTCCGGTCCGGTCCAGTCTTTTGCCTTATTTGGGCAAGACCGAGACCATAACCGGTCCTGGGAATTTCCTAAGATGAAAAAACCGGACCAAGACCGCAAAAAACCGATTTTTCAGTCTTTGTCGGTCTTTTGCCGGTCCGGTTACAGTTATTAACCGGTGGTCAGGGGTCTGAAACATACTACCGACTTCTGGCTTCCGGCCCATATTTTTTTCATCCAAATCGGTTCAGGGGTCGTCGAGATATGATTGATTTAAGATTACATGTCATTCTCGAGTTTATGTACTTAGAAAACCTATTTCTGAGAATAGAATAGTGTGAGATTGGCGCTTAGGGGTGGCTGTACCGATGTTAGCCGGGTCACGTGGCTACATTATCCGCCAATAATTATGTAATCCTGCCCATATGCGGCCAAGATATGGCCGATCTCGAGTCATATGTCATTTTGGAGAAGGTACTTTGAGAAATTATCATAACTATCTCAAATAAAATCGTAAAAATGTGGGAAAATCAGGATAAATCGG